>CATNWA010000278.1:2989001-3006501 GCA_951230385.1 Staurois parvus | reverse complement strand
CTGGATCGAGAAGGGGCTTAGATGAGTATTAGGGGGATGCTACATACAGATGATTTTTTACCTTCGTGCATAGAATGCACGAAGGTGAAAAACCTTGAGCCTTTACAACCACGTTATCCCCAGCAGATCGCCCACACTGCACAAGTCAACTGCTCGCTTTGTCCAGGGGAGAGTAGAAAGCTGTATACTCACCTGATCCTCCACTCCATTTGCAAACAACGCTCCCCCCATGATCCAGCAGTGAACTGTTCCTGACGTCCTCACGTACAGGGCAGGTCCATGGGCCTGATGACGTCAAGAACAGTCTACTGCACAAGACCGCTACATCGCAGGGGTGGGGGGGTGGCAGAAGCCACAGGGACTGGTCATGTGCTGGGAAGATTGGAGGATCAGGTAAGTATATCTCCGTTCTCCAGTCCCCTAGACAAAGAAGAAGGGCATTAAAGCGGATCTTTAACCCTCGCTTACCGGGTGTTCTGCATTGTGCCTTTCACATACCCGGTGTTGTCCCGCTGAGATCCTCTTGCCTTCTTCCGCCACTTGGTCCTGCGCTGCCATTTTTGCTTGTGATGTCATTAAGAGGCTCGCTGGCTTTTCCAGGTTCAGCCAGCACGCCTGCCAATGATCCCAGAATGCACAGTGCGCTTTGTTTACGTCATTTACGAGGCACGTGACATGTTTGGGGGGGGGCAGGGCTGCATGTTTACATTGAAGAAAGGAAAAAAAAATCATGCCGCGAGGGTGGGGACCGCTGGAAGGGTTGGATTGGAGGGGGGACTTTCAGAGGGTAAAGATCCACTTTAATTCTGCTCGATAATAATTTTGGACCTGGGAAGGTCCATAAGAACATGCATGCTGACAGTGCTGCTCTTGGGTCCACCTCTTCCCCCCTCCCCTGCACTCCTGGCTCCTCCTCCTTAGCGAGTGCATCCACAAAAAAGCAGCTTCCTCTGGGGGCACTCGTGCTGGCTCGCTCCCGAGCCTCGCTGCCTGCGTCCATAGGCTTTGATTGACAGCAACAGGAGCCAATGGCCCCCTCTGATATCGATCTGGCCTATGAGGAGGGAGAGAGCATGAAGAGCCATTGCACCCATGTACAGCACTGGATCGGGATCAGGCTCAGGTAAGTACTTAGGGGGAGCGGGGGATCCTGCAGCATTAGGGTAACAAACCTTTGGGCTTTACAACCTCTAGGAGAGCTGAGGGTACGGTGGGGGCCAGTCCTCCAGTAGAAGCACGCTTCTCCAAAATAGGGACAGCCCTCTAAAATAGGGACACTCCTCCAAAATAGGGACAGCCCTCTAAAATAGGGACACTCTTCCAAAATAGGGACAGCCCTCTAAAACAGGGACACTCTTACAAAATAGGGACACTCCTCCAAAATAGGTACAGTCCTCCAAAAATGGGGTACACTTCCAAAATAGGGACAATCCTTTCAAAAGAGGGACAGTCCCCCCAAAAGAGGGAAACTCCTCAAATAGAGACAGCCCTCCAAAAGAGTGACACTCCAACAAAATAGGGACTCTCCTCCAAAATAAGGACAGTCCTCCAAAAGAGGGACAGTCATCCCAAAAGAGGGACACGCCTCCAATAAGGGACAGTCTTACTAAAGAGGGACACTCCAACAAAATAGGAACAGTCTTCCAAAAGAGGGACAGTAAAGCCAAAAGAAGGACACTCCCCCAAAAGAAGTACAGTCCTCCAAAATAGGGACAGTCCCCCCAAAATGGGATACTCCTCCAAAATAGGAACAATCCTCCAAAAAGAAGGACAGTCCTCCAAAAAAAGGGACACTCCTCCAAAAAAGGGACAGTCCCCCCAAAAGAGGAGCACTCCTACAAAATAGAGACACTCCCCCAAAAGAGGTACAGTCCTCCAAAATAGGGACAGTCCACCCAATTTGGGATACTCCTCCAAAATAGGGACAATCATCCAAAAGAAGGACAGTCATCCCAAAAGAGGGACACTCCTCCAAAATAGCAGCATGGACTGACCGTCCAGGAAGCAAGATGGTCGATGGGCCTCCACGTGGCTCCAGTGGCGTGACGTCACAGCGCACTGGCTCCTCCTAACGCGTTTTGTGCGCACGCACTTCTTCAGAGATGGATACCAGTACCTGGATGGTCAGTCCATGCTGCTATTTGATGTTCTTATTCTTTGTGATGACACCCGTTTTATGGCTTTTTAACAAAGATTATTTAATAAATCCTTATTGATTATACATTCTACACTCTGGGCATTGTTTATGGCTTCCTATGTGGAGCGATTCATTTTTCGAGCCCTCCTGATCCAGCCCACTCCAGTATCCAGAGAAGGGAGTTCCTGATATACAGGCTTCTATATCTACCCATCCCTTTAAGGGGGCCTCTGGCTGACTGGATCCATTACCACCACCTGTTCCCAGAGGGAGGATTATCCTTGGCCAGGATCATATCCGACTCCTAAAGGGGACCTCTACTGATTTATTCAATGCGTATTAACATTACGCTTCTGGTGAGTGCGTATTCCTACCATGCTGTTTTGGAGCACCGACACTAGATCTTGTTTGATGCTAGCTTCACTTAGACCTGCACAGACTGTCACTTTTGGATTATTTTATCTTGCATATTTTATTCACATGGACTAATATATTTATCATTATTAGCAGGATATAATATGTATATTTAATACAGAAAACGCCCAAATAATGGATATTTGTAGACCTACAGAAGACAGACAGTAGAGACCAAACACCATGAAAATCTGGACAAGTTCCAATCAGACTGGAGGTCTGCGGTCCAGGGTGCAAGTCCCGGACTGGAGACAGGTGAGACCACTCAGACAGCCTTGGATGAGGTGAGGAGATAAGGTGAGTAAACACACTGTGCTCACTGAGAGATATAAATACTGAGAGGAACCGGAGAGCTGACAATCAGCACATGAGCGGCACAGGTGAGAGACTCCAAACATAGAGAACTGTATAGCAAGGCATAGAACGGGCTCATTCACTGGGAAGAAAAACGCTTTCCCCAGCAGCCAATCCCGTTCTTCCTTTTATCTGAAATAAGAACTGTCTGTGTTGCCACACAGCAGCACCCAGGTACAAATCACTCAGAAACAGGTGAATGAGTGTTTGGGGGCCCATTTCTCTCTGTTTAGGATTTATCAATGTTGGCATTTTTCATTGTGTTTTTGGTTTGTATTTTTATGCATTTTTCAGTTCTTAGTCTGTTTTTATATCTGTATATATTTCAGCAATCTGATATGTATCCCTATCTGATACAGTGTAAACCTGATGTATTATCTGTATAGAGTTTAGTATCTGATACGTAGATTATCTGTGTAGAGTTCAATCATTCTCTTTTGCAATTGTTGACACATCGGTGCTGATTTACTAAACCCCGTGTGTGTACGGCGAGGCAGCAATCGTGAGTGGATTCCCAGACCAAGCCCACCCCAGTGTTTATTATGTGCCCCCACTAAATACACATTTGTGTGCACACACCACAACATACACTGTATTGCCAAAAGTATTGGACCGCCCTCCAAATCATGTGATTCAGGTGCTCCAATCCCCTCCATATCATGTGATTCAGGTGTTCCAATCCCCTCCCAATCATGTGATTCAGGTGTTCCAATCCCCTCCATGGACACAGGTGTATACAATCAAGCCCCTAGGCATGCAGACTGCTTCTACAAACATTGGGGAAAGAATGGGTCGCTCTCAGGAGCTCAGTGACTCCAAGCGTGGTCCCGTGATAGGTGGCCACCTGTGCAATAAGTCCATCCATGACATTTCCTGGCTACTAAATATTCCACGCTCAACTGTTAGTGGGATTATAACAAAGTGGAAGCAACTGGGAACAACAGCAACTCAGCCACCAAGTGGTAGGCCACGTCACATGACAGGGCGGGGTCAGCGCATGCTGAAGCGCACAGTGCGCAGAAGTCGCCAACTGTCTGCAGAGTCAATAGTTAAAGACCTCCAAACTTGGTGTGGCCTTCAGATGAGCCCAACAACAGTGTGTAGAGAGCTTCATGGAATAGGTTTCCATGGCCGAGCAACTGCATCCAAACCTTCCATCACCAAGTGCAATGCAAAGCATTGGATGCCGTGGTGTAAAGCACACCGCCACTGGACTCTAGAGCAGTGGAGACATGTCCTCTGGAGTGACCAATCACGCTTCTCTGTCTGTCAATCCAATGGATGTGTCAGTTTGGCAGCTGCCAGGAGAACGGTACTTACCTGACTGCATTGTGCCAAGTGTAAAGTTTGGTGGAGGGGGGATTATGGTGTGGGGTTGTTTTTCAGGGGTGGAATTGGCCCCCTAGTTCCAGTGAAGGGAAATCTTAAGGTGACATTTTGGACAATTTCATGCTTCCAACTTTGTGGGAAGAGTTTGGGGATGGCCCCTTCCTGTTCCAACATGACTGCCCACCAGTGCACAAAGCAAGGCCCGTAAAGACATGGAGGAGCCAGTTTGGGGTGGAGGAACTTGACTGTCCTGCACAGAGTCCTGACCTCAACCCCACAGAACACCTTTGGGATGAATTAGAGTGGAGACTGCGAGCCAGCCTCCTACTGCGACATCAGTGCCTGACCTGACAAATGTGCTTCTGGAAGAATGGTCCAACCTTCCCATAGACACCCTCCTAAACCTTGTGGACGGCCTTCCCAGAAGAGTTGAAGCTGTTATAGCTGCAAAGGGCGGGGCCAACTCAATATTGAACCCTATGGACTAAGACTGGGGGGCCATTAAAGGTCATGTGTGTGGAAAGGGTGGGGCCAACTCAATATTGAACCCTACGGACTAAGACTGGGGGCCATTAAAGTTCATGTGTGTGGAAAGAGAGGTGGCCCAATACTTAGGGCAATATAGTGTTCTTTTGATGAATTTAGTAACAAGAGTGGTTTGCTATGGAGTACACACTGCGGCGTCTGAACAGATGTTGGGTAAGTTAGTGATTAACTTGAAAAAATTTTGATTTTCTTTGATGTTTTTGGATACAGTTTAACGATGTTAGGGATCTTGCATGAACATCTAATGTAGAAAAAAACACTTGGATTGCTCACTGGTCATTTTTGGCAACTGTAAAAAAAAAAACAGTAAAAGTAAAAAGCACAGTGCCACCATGTGGGGATATCACAAACCTGCCATGGTGGGGGTATCACAGTCCTGCCATGGTGGGGGTATTACAGTCCTGCTATGGTGGGGGTATTACAGTCCTACCATGGTGGGGGTATTACAGTCCTGCCATGGTGGGGGTATTACAGTCCTGCCATGGTGGGGGTATTACAGTCCTGCCATGGTGGAAGTATTACAGTCCTGCCATGGTGGGGGTATCACAGTGCTGCCATGGTGGGGTATTACAGTCACAGGGATGCCATGGTGGGGGGTATCATAGTGCTGCCATGGTGGGGATATCACAGTGCTGTCATGGTGGGGGATATCACAGTCCTGCCATGGTGGGGTATCACAGTGCTGCCATAGTGGGGGCATTACAGTGCTGTCATGGTGGGGGTATCACATTGCCGTCATGGTGGGGGTATCACAGTGCCGCCATGGTGGGGGTACCACAGTACTGTCATGGTGGGGGTATCACAGTGCCTGCCATGGTGGGATATCACAGTGCCGCCATGGTGGGGCTGTCACAGTGCTGCCATGGTGGGAGTATTACAGTGGTACCATTGCCATGGTGGGTGTCATAGTGCTGCCATCCATGGTGGGGGTGTCATAGTGCCGCCATCCATGGTGGGGGGGTGTCATAGTGCCGTCATCCATGGTGGGGGTATCAGTGCAATGATCACAATGATAACACCTTGTACATACGCAGCTCTTTTTGGGGGTATACACTCCATACTGCACCTTAATGGAAGAGAAATCAGAAGAGCCGCCATATTTCGATGATTGCATGCTGGTGGGGGGACTCCCTGCATATCATGTATGAATTGTCAGATCTGGGATTGTAAGCATGCGTACCACAGTGATCTTCCTTGTGTGTCTTTAGTAAACCAAGCCCAATGGTGTCTGTATTTCAGTCCAGTGTTTCTGCAGTTCAGCATTTGTCTCCTCCCCCTGCGCAGACATTACACCTGAGCGCCAATCAGCAGGGAGCAGTACATACAATGTAATGAAGAGGAGTAATAAAGAAACCTCCCTACTTTTTTGTCCCCCCAGCAGGCAAAAGAAGAAGATGGGAGGTCTCTGGTGGTCGCGCTGTCCTGCCCTCCTGTCTGCTGTATGCAAGCACAATGCCTGGCATCACAAGGCAGCCCCGGGCCCCGAGACTGGCATGCAGGAGTGTCACCTCTACTCCAACTGTAAGTAGAATTGAGGAAGGGATAATGATCAGAAGGGGGTGTCTTATCTGAGAAATGACCCCACCAGGGGGCGGATGCTACTTGTCAGGGCTCCCAGGTGTGACCAGAGGTGTGTGACTGACGCAGGGAAACGCAGACTTCAGATATGTGATAAACAATATAATTTTTAACACTAACAATACAAACATAAACGCAGTGCAATACTAAAACATAATACAGTGCAAACAAACCAAACCAACCACCCACAGATAACAGTTATACAAGCAAGCGTCGTCAGGCAGGCCGGGTCAATATCAATTGGCAGGTAGGTACAGGGGGAGCAAGCAGAGAATGAACCTCACAGGCCTTTTCAGCAGGTAGCAAGCAGCGTAGTACAGAAGTCAAGCAGAGGGATGGTCTGGGGTCACAAGCCAGGGATCTGGACAGGTCTGCTGAATCAGACAGGAACAGAGCACAGGAACAGGATACAGGGGGGAGAAACACAACACAAGGCAGCCCCGGGTCTGCAGACTGGTCTGGCCATCCCTAAATACCCAGCTCATCAGTTCCAGGTGTTAGCTGGCTGAAAGGTTGATCTCTGATTGCTGGGAGCACCCGCTGGCCAGCCCTGGTACTGCAGATCAAAAGGCAGAGAGTGAGTCCCACCATTGCTGGCCAGTCCATTCCTAACACTACTGGCGCATAAGGAGGCGGAGAGGAGACACAGGAAGCTGCAGTGCTGTGGGCTCTTAATTGTGGTGTCACCCTCCTGTCCATGCAGTGTGGCATTCTATGAATGGACAGCGTTTGGAATATTTGGGCAGGGAAAAGAGTTCACAGTTAGGAATTTTGGCTGTTTTCCCCGAGTTCCATTATAAAGCAAAGTATAGATCATGGAGCTCTGCCACAGTCCCTCCCCTGAAGAGCTGTTCATTGGGCCCCGGGTGCGGACTGACCATTTGGAAACTCTGGCACTGCCGAGGGCCTGGGGTCAGTAGGGGGCCCCATGAGATGCCCCTGGTACCTTTTTCATAGGCTTTTTTTAGTTTGGGCAAGGACACAGGGGCCCCATGATCTCCTATTGCCCAGGGGCCCCATGAGTTGTCAGTCCGCCCCTGATTGGGCGGCACCTTTGTATGATGTGTGCACGGCTGAGGCACAACAGAAAACACTGCGAGGAGCTGTTCCAAATGGAGGGGCGCACAATGACGCAACAGAGCCGGGTATTTATTTATTTATTTGTTACTGGTGCAAGGTTCTCCTTAAAGGGCCAGTCCACCCAAAACTCATATTTTAATATTCGCTGGAGATTCCCCAGACAGTTCCTTCTGGGGCGTTCTGGTGATAGGTTTCTGTATCTGCTTTCACATGGTTGAAGTTTTGATTATGTTGCAGAGAATGCAGCGGAAGGAGAGAGACCACTCAATGATAGATGGGAACAGAGGCTGGAGATCTTGTTACATGTAAGAGGGAATAAGAATCCAGCAAGTGATTCAATCCTATAAATCTACTTGTAGATGAAACGTCACTTTTGGGTGGGTAGACCCTCTCACACAGAGAGGTGGGGAGTCCTAAGTGACTACTGTCACTTTATTATTTTGATGGAGTGGTGAGGAGTTAGGTTGTTGCTGTCTGTGTCCGCATTGGGTAGATTCACCCTCTCTATTTCACCTGATGACCACACAAAGAGTGATGGGGAAGCCAACATTTTTGGTGGTCAATGGGGATAGAGGGGACATCCTCCAATGGCCCTTCTAGTGCTGCAGATCCGGTGACAACGGTCTAAAGAGGGGATTTCCTCTCACTTTGGAGACAAGTCCTCCCATTTCCTGTTGTGTCTATCGGACGGGAATCTACTCCATTCAGAACTACAAAAAAAAAAACGTTCTGACTTTAGTTACACCTTATGAAGACTGTTCATGTTTCCTTGTTGAACACTAAATGTCTCTAACCTATAAACAGTCCCGGGAATTTCTACCAAACTGTCCCACGACCAGTCATCAGCTCACCGATTTATAGCAATCGAGCTTCATGTGAAATATTGTCCTCATATCTGCCGTCATCGGCTCCTGTACTGTGTATGGTGACCATCTCCTCTCTCTTCCCGCAGCCTCCTGCTGTCATGCCAACTTCACCGAGAAGATATCGTCGTCTCCGCTGATCCAAGTGGATAATTTCTACTGGAACAGATGTGGGAACCTCAGTAAACCGTGAGTATAGAACAGATTCGGGATATGTTGTATCATTTATATGGAACAGATACGGGATACATTGTATAATTTATATGAAACAATTACTGGATACATTGTATCATTGATATGGAACCGATACGGTTAAATTGTAACATTTATATAGAACAGATACGGGATACATATGTATCATTTATATATAGAACAGATATGGGATACATTGTATCATTTATATGATTATACATTTATATAGATACAACATTTATATAGATATGGGATACATTGTATCATTTATATAGAACAGATTCGGGATACATTGTATTATTTATATAGAACAGATTCGGGATACATTGTATCATTTATATATAGAACATTGATGCAGATATGGGATACATTGTATCATTTATATAGAACAGATTCGGGATACATTGTATTATTTATATAGAACAGATTCGGGATACATTGTATAATTTATACATTGTAATTTAGATTCGGGATACATTGTATCATTTATATGGATTCGGGATACATTGTATCATTTATATGGAACAGATACGGGATACATTGTATCATTTATATGGAACAGATACGGGATACATTGTATCATTTATATGGAACAGATACGGGATACATTGTATCATTTATATAGAACAGATACGGGATACATTGTATCATTTATATAGAACAGATACGGGATACATTGTATCATTGTATATATAGAACAGATACGGGATACATTGTATCATTTATATATTCGGGAACAGATTTATATGGGATACATTGTATCATTTATATGGAACAGATACGGGATACATTGTATCATTTTATATGGAACAGATACGGGATACATTGTATCATTTATATGGAACACGGGATTCGGAATACATTGTATCACTTATATAGAACAGATTTGGGATAGATTGGAAAGACTTACTAAAACTGGAGCACACAGAGGGGGGGATTAAGGCCGATTTCACAGAGGGCGGACTTGGCTATGATCAGTGGGAGGATCTCTCCGCTGACCCCCTGCTGGTCAGAACAGAGCAGGCAGATAACAGGTCCGCTCAGTTTATGCAGAGAGGACACAGACACAGCCCATTCTGCTCTATGGGCAGCCAGGTGTAAATGAACCAACTGTCCATTTCCACCCCCAAATTCTGTCCGACCCGATCCTAGACAGGGAGGAACGAACCCCCTTCTGTTGTTTGTTATCGGATCAGATTAGAGGTAGGCAGGTGTAAAGGAACACAAGTCTGTTTACACCCACCAGTCCATAGGAATACATAGAATACATAGACCAATCAGGACCTGATCATATCGCCCGTGTGAAAGGAGCCTTACTAAAGCCCCGTACACACAGGCTGAATTTGTCGTGACGGTAGAAACCAGCCGACCCATATGCCTGTGAAACCATCGGCGTCAAATGACAGCTTGAAAACCAGCAGCCAATTGTCTGACAGAATTCGATCTCATGATCGGCTTCTGCCAAATGAGGGCATGCTTGAAATCCGGCAGCACAATTGGCATCTGATCAGCACATGCAGGCAATGGCTGCGAGTGGTAAAATTGTATCATTAGTACAGAAACCTTCTGGCGAGCTCCTCAATTGTTCTTTTTCGTTCAGCCCAATCGTCTTGCCGTGTGTATCAGGCTTTACATTGGGAAAGATTGCAGTAGGCATAGAGGCGCCCCATCTGTGTGTCCTGGCCCAGACCGGACACCAAAAGCCTCCATCGTGAGGTGACAGCCAGGTGCACAGATCTGACCCACTGCAAAAACTGGGGTAAAGTGCCGCAAAACCGGAACCGAGAATCTCAGGTATCTTCACTGGAATGATAAATGTTCTGTATTTCTAGTGATCGCCAAAGAAGACAACCAATCTGCTCATGTATGGGCCTCCATCCTCCAATGTGATGTCCCGATGGAAATGCATCTCTTGTGTGTAGACATTGCGAGTTTACTGTTGCTTGGAATGGCCGCGTCATGCAGATGTGGTCCTTCATGCGTATGGAAAATCTGTTACAGACACAGAGCTGGGGTTGGATTGCAGTGTGTATGGCTGGCTCACAGACAGATGGATCTGATTGCTAGCTCTTGGGGATCCCTCAGTCCCAGTGCACTGTAGTATCTGGCAGTGGTTGGGTTAATGGTGTTTCTGTTGGCGGGATAATCTTTCCCATCAGATATTAATGAAGTGTATCCAGGCGGGCAGACTCAATCCTTCCGCTGGGCCCTGCGGTCTCCCAGCATCCCCCTGGCCTGGCTCTGGAAGCCATAAATATTGTGCAGAGCAGCAGGGCCGGATGAACAATGACAACGCTGGATGTCCGGGTCCCCGGAGCCAGTGGCTGACTCCACCAGCCTCTCTACTGATTAATACAACACCTCGGCCTGTGTGCAGAGGCCCCCGAGCAGCTGCCACTCTAAATATCTCAGTTCCAAGAAAAGATTTTACCTATGTCAGGGCTTAAAATTTCAAGTCCTGAGCTACTAGCCGGGCCTTAAGAGTTACTCGCCACCAACAAACACACAAACAGAGACACCTGTACACACACACACAGACATGTACATACACACACACAGAAACATGTACATACACACATACAGACACATGTATACAGACACAGGCACGTACAGACACACACACACACACAGATACATGTACATACACAGAAATACACACGCACAGACACATGTACACACACACAGAGACATGTACATACACACACACAGAAACATGTACACACACACATACAGACACATGTATACAGACACAGGCACGTACAGACACACACACACAGATACATGTACATACACAGAAATACACACGCACAGACACATGTACACACATACACACAAAACACACACACATGTACATATACACACACACATGTACACACACACACATACATGTACATACATGCAGACACATGTACAGATACACACATGTACATACACACAGACACATGTACATGCATACACAGACACACACACATGTACACGCACGCACGCTGTTAAGTGCTCTCTCCTCTCCCCTGAAGCCACCAATGGCTGACATAGAGGATCACGTGATCAGAGTGAGCTGAAATTAGGTAGACACACACACAGCCCTATAAAAAGTTGCAGTACTTCGTTGTTCACTCACAGAGCCGGATACTGCACTCTAGGGGGAGGCAGAGAGCACAGCACACACTCCTTCCTTTGCTTTCACTGCGCTCAGCTATTGAACAATCTGACGGCTCCCAGTGCCAATGACAGATCCGGCCTGAGCTCCGAGCCTGCTCAGCAAGATGGCCCTGGGGGACACATTCCCCCCCACCATAATTTCCGCTTGCCATTGGCGAGCAGGCGAGTGGAAATTTCAAGGCCCGACCTATGTCATTGTGAACAAACAGCCGGGTGCAGAATGGGGCCCTAGGTAGGGTAGTCGCTTTGGCCCCCCATTTTTTCAATTGACATTCATAAGGATTGCAATAGACCCCCACCACCAAATCTGCATTGTCTGTGCTGGACTGATCAGACACCCAATGCTTACAGCACACCCTTCATCAGCAGGAACATAAAAGTTGTCCCTGGGGCCCCAAGGCTCCTGTCTAGCACACTTTGATTAGCCTCTGCTTGTATGGGGGACATATGCAGATTTGGAGGCAGAGGAGGAGTAATGAACTAAAAGTCTGACAGACGCGGCTGATCATTATTCCAGTTTATACAGAGCACCGCCACATCGAAGAATATGAAGGCCGATCCCTGCAGAAAATGCCGCTCATCTGGCTGTATTGGTGGTCCTCTGCCTTTAGTACGACCCGAAGAAGATGGGAAGGATGGGAGTGTCATAGGAGTTTATAATAAGTCCAGCGTAGATTTATCAATATTGATAAAAGATCAGAAGGTAGACAAGTGCGGTTCGTTTAGCTTCTAATTGAAATTCGGATGAAATTTTTGTTTTTCAATGATTTGGATGTTTCTGAATTACTATAGGAATGAATGTAAACGAATCTGAAATAACGACACAAAATTTTGTCCGAAATTCGATTCGAATTTGAAAACAATTTTGAAATATAAACATGTTGCTGATTTTTGCAGATTTCCTTCAAAGACTGTGTGTATTATTGTTTAGAATATAGCGATCTTCAAAAATTCGAATTTTGAAAAGTATAAAACAGAATAGGATAAAATATAAAAGAATAGAATAGAACAGAAAATAAAGTAGTAGAATATAAAAGAATAGAATAGTAAAGAATACAAAAGAAAAAAAGAATAGATTATTATTATACAGGATTTATACAGCGCCAACAGTTTTCTCAGCGCTTTACAAAATGAAGGCAGACATTACAGTTACAATACAATTTGGTACAAGAGGAAACAGAGGGCCCTGATCCTGGGAGCTTACAATCTAGGAGGAAGGGTTGAGTGATACAAAAGTCAATGGCTGTGAGGGATGAGCTGATGGGGGAAGTAAAAGGCAATTTACTAGTTAGAAGCAGGATAGGCTTCTTTAACCATTTCCCTCCAGACCTATGGCCGAATGGCGGCCGGCAAAAACCCTCACCTTTCCGGGTGGACGCTATATGGCATCCTTTCGGGCATGCGCAGTTTGCGTGCCTGTACCTTGGACACGGCTGATGACAGATCTGAGTACCGGCCCCGTTGCTGGTACCATGTGACCTGCTGTGACCAATCACAGCAGGTCACATGACAGTAGTATACAATGGATGGCTTCATTCATGCCATCCATTGTATACTAGTGTGTCTAGCTGTGAATGGTCACAGCAATCACATGCACAAACTGGGCCAATCACAGCCCAGCTGTGTCATGTGATTAGCCATGGCCAAATCACAGCTAAGCACAAAAAAAAAAAAAAAACCCTGAATGAATCGATGTCATTCAGGTAAAGTAATTCTTTGCTATAAGCAAATTGTGTAAAAAAATAAATAAATAAATAAAATACTGATCACTTCCCCAAAGTAGTATAATGTTACTATGGTAACATTGTACTACTTTGGTCATAGTGAAATATGAGAAAAAAAATTTAACAAAAAGAAAAAAGTAATAAAAAATTCAAAATATAAAAAAAAAATTATTATTATTTTTTTTTTTTTTTTAATTATATATTTTTTTTTTTCATACTGTCACCAGTCAGTGTCCCTGATCACTACCATGCCAGTTATATGATGACGCTGTACTGCACTGGTGACAGTATGTAAAAAAAATAGTGAAAATAATTTTTTTATGACAAAAAAAAATACAACTTCAAAAAACTCGCTATGCCTCTTATGAAGTACTTTGGACTGTCTACTTTGCAAAAAGGGGTCATTTGGGGGATATCTGTACTGTCCTGACATTTGGGGGATATCTGTACTGTCCTGACATTTGGGGGATATCTGTACTGTCCTGACATTTGGGGGATATCTGTACTGTCCTGACATTTGGGGGATATCTGTACTGTCCTGACATATGGGGGGATATGACATTTGGGGGATATCTGTACTGTCCTGACATTTGGGAGATATCTGTACCGTCCTGGGGGATCTGTATTTGGGGGATATCTGTACTGTCCTGACATTTGGGGATATCTGTACCGTCCTGACATTTATCTGTACTGTCCTGACATTTGGGGGATATCTGTACTTTCCTGACATTTGGGGGATATCTGTACTGTTCTGACATTTGGGGGATATCTGTACTGTTCTGTCATTCTTGGACCTCAAGAAATTAGATTGGCTGTCAGTACTTCAGGATTGATCAATATTCAGACCTATTCCATAGTTTGTGAACTCTATAACTTTCCTACAGGCTAAATAATAAATGCTAATTTGGGTTATTTTCACCAAAGACATGTAGCAGAATACATCTCGGCCTAAATTTATGAAGAACAATTATTTATTTGCAAACTTTTATAACAGAAACAAAGAAAACCGTGTTTTTTTTTTTTTTCAACATTTTCTGTCTTTTTTTTTGTTAATTTAGCAAAAAATAAAAACCCCAGCGGTGACAAAATACCACCAAAAGAAAGGTCATGCTGTGTGAAGAAAATGATAAAATTTTAGTTTGGGTACAATGTTGTATGACCGCGCAATTGTTATTCAAAGTGTGAGAGCGCTGAAACCTGAAAATTGGCCTCAACAGGAAGAGGGTATAAGTGCCCGGTATGGAAGAGGTTAAAGAGAAAGGTTTTCAGGGAATAAAATAGAATGGAAAATAAAGGAATATATATGAATAGAATAGAAAATAATAGAATATAAAGGAATATGGTAGAAAAGAAAAGAATAGAACTGAATGAATAGAAAAGAATAAAATAGAATATAGCCATCTTCTGAAATTCAAAGTTTGAAAACAATAGAATAAAACAGAATAGAAAAGAATGCAGTAAAACAGAATAGAATAGAAAATAAAAGAATAAAATGGAATAGAAAAGTATAGAAAATAAAAGAGTAGACTAAATAGAATGGAATAAAATAGAATATAGCCATCTTCCGAAATTCAAAGTTTCAAAACTATAGAAAAAAACAGAACAGAATAGAAAAGAATACAGTAAAACAGAATAGAATAGAAAATAAAAGAATAAAATGGAATAGAAAAGTATAGAAAATAAAAGAGTAGACTAAATAGAATGGAATAAAATAGAATATAGCCATCTTCCGAAATTCAAAGTTTCAAAACAATAGAAAAAAACAGAACAGAATAGAAAAGAATACAGTAAAACATAATAGAATAGAAAATAAAGGGATAGAACAGAAAAGAATAGAATAGAAAATAAAAGAATAGACTAAATAGAACCGAATAAAATAGAATATAACCATCTTCTGAATTTCGAATAGAATAGAGCCAGCTATTCTTCACAATGAATTTGGATCGATTCGATATTTTCAATTCGAGTTTGATTTGATTCAAATATTTCAAATCCATTTGAATAATTCAAATCCAGTCAAAAACAAAGAAACGAAACAAAACTAATTTGTTACAAATTCAACAATATGAAATTAGTAACTTAACAAAACAATCCGAACAAACAACAAAACAAAACAATTTTTTTCGTTCTGCACGTCTGTCAGAAGGTAAATCCAGCATGTTTCGGGGAATCACAACCCCCTTCATCAGGCTCGAGGAAACGAGACAATTGAAAAACCAGATGGATCTGTGAGATCTATCCATTGAGATTTTGTTTTCTTAGCCCTGATGAAGGGGGTTCTGAGGCTCTGAAACATGTTGGCTTCTACTGATTGATCTTTTATTAAAGTTAATATTTCTATATTGGTCTTATTATACACTCATTATAAACTCACGCTCATCCTTCCCACGTTCTTTACCTGCTCTGGGGACCCATGGTCAGGGCTGTAATAATAGCATCAAGGGCCCTGGGCAAAGTAATGCACTGGGGCCCCTACCAGCCTCTTGCCCCAATTTACACTCCTACTCTCAAGAATGAATGTATAAATAGTTGATCGAATGAAACATATATCTGTTATTACTTCCAATAAAATTGATTTTGAAACAACAACAAAGAATGCATGCCATGAATCAAAGACTAATCAACAAAAAGGGCACAGTACAGGGGGGAGTCAGGAGGGCACAGTACAGGGGGAGTCAGGAGGGCACAGTACAGGGGGAGTCAGGAGGGCACAGTACAGGGGAGTCAGGAGGGCACAGGGGGAGTCAGGAGGGCACAGTACAGGGGGAGTCAGGAGGGCACAGTACAGGGGGAGTCAGGAGGGCACAGTACAGGGGGAGTCAGGAGGGCACAGTACAGGGGGGTCAGGGGGAGTCAGGAGGAGGGCACAGTACAGGGGGAGTCAGGAGGGCACAGTACAGGGGGAGTCAGGAGGGCACAGTACAGGGGAGTCAGGAGGGCACAGTACAGGGGGAGTCAGGAGGGCACAGTACAGGGGGAGTCAGGAGGGCACAGTACAGGGGGAGTCAGGAGGGCACAGTACGGGGGGAGTCAGGAGGGCACAGTACAGGGGGAGTCAGGAGGGCACAGTACAGGGGGAGTCAGGAGGGCACAGTACTGGGGGGGGGGCACAGTCAGTCAGGAGGGCACAGTACAGGGGAGTCAGGAGGGCACAGTACAGGGGGAGTCAGGAGGGCACAGTACAGGGGAGTCAGGAGGGCACAGTATGGGGGGTCAGACAGGGCACAGTACAGGGGGAGTCAGGAGGGGGCACAGTACTGGGGGAGTCAGGAGGGCACAGTACAGGGGGAGTCAGGAGGGCACAGTACAGGGGGATCAGGAGGGCACAGTACAGGGGGAGTCAGGAGGGCACAGTACAGGGGGAGTCAGGAGGGCACAGTACAGGGGGAGTCAGGAGGGCACAGTACAGGAGGGCACAGTACAGGGGGAGTCAGGAGGGCACAGTACTGGGGGATCAGGAGGGCACAGTACAGGGGAGTCAGGAGGGCACAGTACAGGGGGAGTCAGGAGGGCACAGTACTGGGGGAGTCAGGAGGGCACAGTACTGGGGGAGTCAGGAGGGCACAATACTGGGGGAGTCAGGAGGGCACACAGTACAGGAGGGACAGTCAGGGGGGAGGAGGGCACAGTACAGGGGGAGTCAGGAGGGCACAGTACAGGGGAATCAGGAGGGCACAGTACAGGGGGAGTCAGGAGGGCACAGTACAGGGGGAGTCAGGAGGGCACAGTACAGGGGGAGTCAGGAGGGCACAGTAATGGGGGATCAGGAGGGCACAGTACAGGGGAGTCAGGAGGGCACAGTACTGGGGGATCAGGAGGGCACAGTACTGGGAGGAGTCAGGAGGGCACAGTACTGGGAGTCAGGAGGGTACAGTACAGTGGGGAGTCAGGACAGTACAGTGGGGGATCAGGAGGGCACAGTAGAGGGGGAGTCAGGAGGGCACAATGCTGGGATCAGGTGGGCACAGTACAGGGGGAGTCAGGAGGGCACAGTACTGGGATCAGGAGGGCACAGTACTGGGGAGTCAGGAGGGCACAGTACAGGGGAGTCAGGAGGGCACAGTACTGGGGGATCAGGAGGGCACAGTACAGAGGAGTCAGGAGGGCACAGTGCTGGGGGA
>CATNWA010000278.1:2796501-2984001 GCA_951230385.1 Staurois parvus | reverse complement strand
TGGTCATTTTGGAAAGGGCAGAGACTTTTTTTCACCACAGCTCTTGTCCAGCCCATGTATAAAACGGCCGGACCCAGTGCAGGGGCGGGTGGCACACATAAATTTCCCCGTCAATGGCGTGCAGGAATGCAGCGCAGAGAGAAGGCGAATCTGATTGCCCGCTCTGTCCTTGCAAATACAGTACAGCCTGTACGGGACCTTGAGCTAGGTTCCGATCATGTGATCACTGATTGGCCAATCAGTGATCACAAAGTAATAAACAAGATGTCACTTCTGACATCATTGCTTACTACGTGTGAAATCTGTGAATGATCACAGATGGTCACATGGTACAGGGTCACAACAGCTTGTACCATGTGACAAGCTATGTAAAAAAAAACAGCTCACACATAAATCAATGTAAAATATAAAATAAAAATGTTTAAAAATTTAAATTTTTGGGTATAAACTAATTTGGGTTTTTTTTTTTTTTTTTACTAAAAAAATGATAACTGAATAAATTTTGGCCAAGATTTATGATGAAATATTATTTATTTGCAACATTTTATAAGAAAAAACACTTTTTTTAAAAATTTTTGGACTTTTTCATTTATATAGCAAAAAAAATAAAAATCCCAGCGGTGAATAAATACCACCAAAATAAAGTTTTATCTGTCACAAAAAAATGCTAAACAATTCATATGGTACAGTGTTGCATGACCGCGCAATTGTCATTCAAAGTGTGATAGCGCTGAAAAACTGAAAATTGGCCTGGACAGGAAGGAGGTGAAAGGGACTGGAAAGGGGGGGGTGAGCCGGACTGGAAGGGGGGTGAAAGTGTCCCGACCGGAAGGGGGTGAAAGTGTTCGGACCGGGGAAGGGGGGTGAAAGTGTCGGACTGGAAGGGGGGGAAAGTGTCCGGACTGGAAGGGGGTGAAGGGGTCCGGACTGGAAGGGGGTGAAAGTGTGCGGACCGGAAGGGGTGAAAGTGTCCGGACCTGAAGGGGGGAAAACTGGAAGGGGGTGAAAGTGTCCGGACCTGAAGGGGGTGAAAGTGTCCGGACTGGAAGGGGTCCGGAAAGAAGGGGTTAAATACAAACCATTGCGGTTCGGTTCGATAGACTTCAATGGAGATGGTGCAGAAATGCTTGTAGTGCGTTTTATATGCTCTTTTGAAGAGTTTTGCATTTTAATCTGCTTAGCAACAAGTTATTATTATTATACAGGATTTATGGCACCAACAGTTTGCTCAGCGCTGTACAATATAATGGGCACAATACAGCAACAATACAGTTCAATACAAGAGGGTTAGGAGGGTCCTGATCCTGGGAGCTTACAATCTAAGAGGGAGGGGCTAGTGGAACAAAAGGTAGTAACTGTGGGGGAGGGACTGGTAGGAGGAATAGAAGATTCCATTATTAGCTGATGGCAGGATAGGCTTCCCTAAAGAGAGAGGTTTTCAGAGATCACCTAAAAGTGAGCAGAGTAGGCGATAGTCTGATAGATTTGGGTAGAGAGTTCCAGAGGATGGGGGAAGCTCTGGAGAAGTCCTGAAGACGAGCATGGGAGGAGGAGACAAGGGAGCTAGAGAGCAGGAGGTCGTGGGAGGAGCGGAGTGTGCGTGTTGGGCGGTACTTGGATATTAGGTCAGTGATGTAGTTCGGGGCAGTATGGTGGACGGCTTTGTACGTCAGTGTTAGGATTTTGAATTTGACGGTTTGGGTGATATTTGGAGACAAGATTGGTGATGTAATTTGGGGCAGAGTTATAAATGGCTTTATATGTTATTGTTAGTGTTTTGAATTTTATCCATTGGGCAATGGGAAGCCAGTGGAGGGATTGGCAGAGAGGGGTGGAGGACACTGAGTGGAGGCCAGTGGAGGGATTGGCAGAGAGGGGTGGAGGACACTGAGTGGAGGCCAGTGGAGGGATTGGCAGAGAGGGGTGGAGGACACTGAGTGGAGGCCAGTGGAGGGATTGGTAGAGAGGGATGGAGGACACTGAGTGGAGGCCAGTGGAGGGATTGGTAGAGAGGGGTGGAGGACACTGAGTGGAGGCCAGTGGAGGGATTGGCAGAGAGAGGGGTGGAGGACAGCTGATGGAGGTCAGTGAGGGATTGGTAGAGAGGGGTGGAGGACACTGAATGACGGCCAGTGGAGGGATTGGCAGAGAGGGATGGAGGACAATGAGTGGAGGCCAGTGGAGGGATTGGCAGAGAGGGGTGGAGGACACTGAGTGGAGGCCAGTGGTTAGGGATTGGTAGAGAGGGGTGGAGGACACTGAGTGGAGGTCAGTGGAGGGTTGGAGATGTTGAGGGGTGGAGGACACTGAGTGGAGGTCAGTTGGAGGGATGTGGCAGAGAGGGTGGAGGACACTGAGTGGAGGCCAGTGGAGGGATTGGCAGAGAGGGGTGGAGGACACTGAGTGGAGGCCAGTGGAGGGATTGGCAGAGAGGGGTGGAGGGACACTGAGTGGAGGTCAGTGGAGGGATTAGCAGAGAGGGATGGAGGACACTGAGTTGAGGCCAGTTGGAGGGATTGGCGAGAGGGGTGGAGGACACTGAGTGGAGGCCAGTTGGAGGTGTTGGCAGAGGGGTGGAGGACACTGTTGCCAGTGGAGGTTGGAGATTTGCAGAGAGGGGTGGAGGACACTGAGTGGAGGTTGGAGGGATTAGCAGAGAGGGATGGAGGACACTGTTGTGGAGGCCAGTGGAGGGATTGCAGAGAGGGGTGGAGGTGTTGTGGAGGTCAGTGGAGGGATTGCAGAGGTTGGAGGTTGCGGAGGTTGAAAGATGTTGGAGGTGGAGATGTTGGCAGGTTGGAGGTGATAGACTGAAGAGGTTGGAGGTGTTGCGGAGGTTGGCCAAGAGGAGGGAGGTTACAATAGTCAAGGCGAGAGATAACCAGGGAGTGAATAAGTAGCTTAGGTTTGCGGGTTAGGAGATGTTGCCGTATCTTGGAGATGTTGCGGAGGTTGGAGATGATGCGGAGGTTGGAGATGTTGCGGAGGTTGGAGATGTTGCGGAGGTTGGAGATGTTGCGGAGGTTGGAGATGTTGCGGAGGTTGGAGATGATGCGGAGGTTGGAGATGTTGCGGAGGTTGGAGATGTTGCGGAGGTTGGAGATGTTGCGGAGGTTGGAGATGTTAGCGGAGGTTGGAGTGTTGCGGAGGTTGGAGATGTTGCGGAGGTTGGAGGTGTTGCGGAGGTTGGAGATGTTGCGGAGGTTGGAGATGTTGCGGAGGTTGGAGGTGTTGCGGAGGTTGGAGGTGTTGGAGGTTGGAGGTGTTGGGAGGTTGGAGGTGTTGCGGAGGTTGGAGGTGTTGCGGAGGTTGGAGATGTTGCGGAGGTTGGAGATGTTGCGGAGGTTGGAGATGATGCGGAGGTTGGAGATGTTGCAGAGGTGAAGTCTACAAGATTTGGACAGTTGGCCAATAACCCCCATAAAAACGCAAAATGCATAAAAAACGCGTCAAAACTGCATGTGCAAAAATGCAAAAAGCACTGTAGAAACGCATCAAACGCAAACTGCATAGTGTGAACCGAGCCTTATGACCACAGATCGGCATTCATTGGACCTGCCCTGGAGTTGGGACTGGAAGAGTCCGGTATGTGATGAGTGTGTGACGCCATCTTGTTTTCATGTTGCAGCTGTGAGGATTATATGAAGAAGATCGAATGCTTCTATCAGTGCTCCCCGCTGACCGCGCACTGGGGTCACCCCAACATCTCCGTCGCCATCCAGAGCGTGCCGCTGTGCCGGACCTTCTGTGACGGCTGGTAAGTGCAAGCCGTAACCTGAACCCGAGTCATGCCACGGGACCAACATTCCAAAACCTCTGGCATTTAATAATGGATGCAGTGGGGGAGGGGTAGAGCCATCTGTGACCAAATTCAGGAAATTCGATGTGAGTGTGGAAGGGTGAAACTTCTGAAAATGTTTTTAATGCTGCCAGTCACTTCCTGTCCTGGTGACAACCTTCCCCCATTTCTGGGATGGGTGTCACAGGGACAGGAAGTGAAGGAAAAATCTCTTCAGTGGCGGTCACAGAGAGAAATAAAAAGCTGACAGAGATGTTCGCTCTTCTCACACTCAGGTTTGAAGCGTGCCGGTCAGATCTGGTCTGTGTTCACAACTTCCTCACCGATTGGACGTATGATGAGAGCGGAAACCATTGTAAGAATGACTGTGTCCCCTTCGACAAGGTACCATGAAAGATGGGTGACACCAGTCACTGTATGAGGGTACAGTGTGTGACTGTGGGGGAGGGGACATTAGAGTGTAAGCTCCTCTGGTACAGAGACTGATGTGACTGTGTGGGGGGGGAGGGGACATTAGAGTGTAAGCTCCTCTGGCACAGAGACTGATGTGACTGTGGCGGACGGGGACGGGGACATTAGAGTGTAAGCTCCTCTGGCACAGAGACTGATGTGACTGTGGGGGAGAGGGGACATTAGAGTGTAAGCTCCTCTGGCACAGAGACTGATGTGACTGTGGGGGAGGGAACATTAGAGTGTAAGCTCCTCTGGTACAGAGACTGATGTGACTGGCTCAGTGTTTTCTCTACAGCGCTGCAGTATATGTTGGCACTATGCAGTACCTTAAAAAAGTCTTCCTACCCCTTGAAATGTCCCCCATGTTGTCATGTTACAATGTATTCCCCCTCCCCTCTGAAATGTCCCCCATGTTGTCATGTAACAATGTGTCCCCCCCCCCCCCCCCCCCTGAAATGTCCCCCATGTTTGTCGTGTTACAATGTGTTTCCCCCCCTCCCCTCCTGAAATGTCCCCCATGTTGTCATGTCACAATGTGTTCCCCTCTCCCCCTGAAATATCCCCCATGTTGTCATGTTTACAATGTAACCCCCCCCCTCCCCCCCTGAAATGTCCCCCATGTTGTCATGTTACAATGTATTCCCCCCCAAAATGTCCCCCATGTTCTCATGTTTAACATTTGTATCCCCCCTGAAATGTCCCCCATGTTGTCATGTTACAATGTATCTCCCCCCGAAATGTCCCCCATGTTGTCATGCTACAATGCATCCCCCCCCGGAATGTCCCCCCTGTTGTCATGTTGTTACAATGTATCGCCCCCCCCCCCCGAAATGTCCCCCATGTTGTCATGTTACAATGTATTCCACCCCCCCCCCCCCGAAATGTCGCCCATGTTGTCGTTTGTTACAATGTATTCCCCCCCCGAAATGCCCCCATGTTGTCATGTTACAATGTATCCCCCCCCCCTGAAATCCCCCCATGTTTGTCGTGGTACAATGTATCCCCCCCCCCTCCATGTTGTCATGTTACATTGTATTCCCCCCCTTGTTGTCATGTTACATTGTATCCCCCCCCCCCATGTTGTCATGTTACAATGTATTTATCGGGATTGGATGTGATGGACCGACACAAAGTGGCACATAATTGGGAAGTGGAAGGATAATGAGAAATGGATTCCAACATTTGTGACCAATAAATATGTGAAAAGTGTGGCTTGCATTTGTATTCAGCCCCCCGGAGTCAATACTTTGTAGGACCCCCTTTGGCTGCTTTCCAGCTGCAAGTCTTTTTGGGGGATGTGTCTCTTTGCACATCTAGAGGGGACATTTCTGCCCGTTCTTCTTTGCAGGATCCTCAAGCTGTCAAACTGGATGGAGGGCGTTCTTAACGGGGAGGGAAACAGCAATTTTCAGGTCTGGCCACAGATTCTCCATTGGATTTGGGTCTGGACTGTGACTGGGCCATTCTAACCCATGAAGATGCTTTGATCGGAACCATTCCATTGTAGTGTCTGGCTGGATGATTCGGGTCGTTGTCCTACTGGAAGGGAACCACCGCCCCGGTCTCAAGTCTTATGCAGACTCTAACAGGTTTTCTTCTAAGATTTCCCTGTATTTGGCTGGGCCCATCCATCTTCCCATCAACTCTGACCAGCTTCCCTGTTCTGCTGAAGAAAGCATCCCCACCCACATGATGCTGCCAGACACCATGTTTCACAGTGGGGGATGGTGTGTTCAGGGGGATGGCAGTGTTAGTTTTTCCACACACATAGCGTTTTTTCTTTTAGGCAAAAAAGTCCCATTTTGCCCCCCCTCTGACCAGAGCCCCTTCTTCCACATGTTTGCTGTGTCGGCCCCCACATGGCTTCTCACAAACTGCAAATGGGACTTCTTATGGCTTTCCTCCAACAATGGCTTCTTCTTGTCACTCTTCCATAAAGGCCAGATTTGTGCAGTGACGACTAATAGTTGTCCTGTGGACAGATTCTTCCTGGCTGAGCTGTGCAGCTCTTCCAGAGTTCCATGAGCCTCTTGGCTGCTTCTCTCTTGAGTATGAATGCTCTCCTTGCCCGGCTGGTCAGTTTAGGTGGAACGGCCATGTCTTGGTAGGTTGGCAGTTGTGCCGTACTCTTCCCATTTTTGGATGATGGATTGAACACAGTGCTCTGTGAGATGGTCAAAGCTAAGGAGATTTTTTTAATAACCAAACCCCTGCTTTATACTTCCCAACAACTTTATCCCTGACCTATTTGGGTGTGTTCCTTTGGCCTTCATAATGCTGTTTATTCACTAATGTTCTCTCTACAAACCTCTGAGGGCTTCACAGAAAACAGCTGGATTTATACATGAGATCACATGACACACAGGGGGACTTTATGTACTAATTAGGTGACTTCTGAAGGCAATTGGTTCCACTAGATTTTAGTTAGGGGTATCAGAGTAAAGGGGGCTGAATACAAATGCCGCCACACTGATCACAGATTTATTGGTCACAAATGTTGGAAACCATTTCTCATTATCCTTCCACTTCACAATTATGTGCCACTTTGTGTCGGTCCATCACATCCAATCCCGATAAATACATTGTAACATGACAACATGGGGGGGGGGGATACATTGTAACATGACAACATGGGGGGGGGATACATTGTAACATGACAACAACATGGGGGGGGGGGATACATTGATACATTGTAACGCGAAACATGGGGGGACATTTCATGGGGGGGGGATACATTGTAACATGACAACATGGGGGGGGGGGGGATACATTGTAACATGACAACATGGGGGGGACATTTCAGGGGGGGGGGAATACATTGTAACATGACAACATGGGGGGCATTTCATGGGGGGGGGGAATACATTGTAACATGACAACATGGGGGACATTTCGGGGGGGGGGGGAATACATTGTAACATGACAACATGGGGGACATTTCGGGGGGGGGGGGGGAATACATTGTAACATGACAACATGGGGACATTTCAGGGGGGGGGGAATACATTGTAACATGACAACATGGGGGGACATTTCAGGGGGGGGGGAATACATTGTAACATGACAACATGGGGGACATTTCAGGGGGGGGGGAATACATTGTAACATGACAACATGGGGGACATTTCAGGGGGGGATACATTGTAACATGACAACATGGGGGGGGGACATTTCATGGGGGGGGGGGGGATACATTGTAACATGACAACATGGGGGACATTTCAGGGGGGGGGGAATACATTGTAACATGACAACATGGGGGGACATTTGGGGGGGGGGAATACATTGTAACATGACAACATGGGGGACATTTCAGGGGGGAGGGGAATACATTGTAACATGACAACATGGGGGACCTTTTGGGGGGGGGGGAATACATTGTAACATGACAACATGGGGGACATTTCGGGGGGGGAATACATTGTAACATGACAACAACATTTCGGGGGGGGGGATACATTGTAACATGACAACATGGGGGACATTTCAGGGGGGGGGAATACATTGTAACATGACAACATGGGGGGGGGGAATACATTGTTTCTTTCATGGGGGGGGGGAATACATTGTAACATGACAACATGGGGGACATTTCGGGGGGGGGGAATACATTGTAACATGACAACATGGGGGACATTTCGGGGGGGGAAATACATTGTAACATGACAACATGGGGGACCATTTTGGGGGAGGGGAATACATTGTAACATGACAACATGGGGGACATTTCAGGGGGGAGGGGGAATACATTGTAACATGACAACATGGGGGACATTTCAGGGGGGAGGGGAATATATTGTAACATGACAACATGGGGGGCATTCCGGAGGGGGGATACATTGTAACATTACAACATGAGGGACATTTTGGGGGGGGGGGGGACTTCTTCAAGGCATTATACATAAGAGGTAATAACCATTCACATAGACCCCATAAATTGGTGTCTCCCTCTCCCCCCTCCCTCCCCCCTCCCTCCTCGGACAGATATCTTTTTCTAGATTCCACCAGCAGCGGTCGGATCTCTGGGATCCTCGGGAATTCTCGGGGTTGTTCTGTAGATATCGGTGACCTCACATCTTCCGCTCTCTTGGTGACACATCTGGAGTTGTCACTCTGCCGTGAATCATTCCTGAGACTCCATAAGGACTAAAATACAAAGTGACCCCTGTGACTGTGTGAAGGTGTGACTGTCTGCAGACATCCCAGTAAATATACCCGGCTGGTGTGGCAGCGCCATATACATGGGCTCTGATGGGTGCTGGGAATGATCTGATCTTTGCACTCCAGGAATCTGACCATTCATTATGCAATCTGATTGTACAATGCACTATGTAGCGAAGGCGCCTTCCTGATTGGATTCAAATTGAATAGATTGTCTAGGTGTGTGTCCTCATATTACCGAGCTCTAAGGGAGATTGTACAATCAGATTTTATAGTGTATGGTCAAATCTCATGAAAATGGACCTCTGTTCCCCGCGCTATAAATACACATTTCACCGATTGTCACGTGTTGTGTTAATGAATGGTGCGTGTTCGTTTTGCCATGCGTTGTGGCGTATGGTAGACGACCGGGCTGCCTGTTGCAATGAAAGCTGTATACATTCCCGCCCCGCAGCATTGGCAACAGCTGTAATCCGGATCAGAATCGGGGTTTATATTTGTCACATGACATCATAGGAGAAGATTGGTCTGTGGGTGGGCTGGTCTCAGCACACAGATCATCAGACGGTGTCGGCATTTCTCATCAGATATAACGGACGGATCGGGAGGAATCTTCTGTCCATGCCAATCATAGCAGAACCCTGACTCAGCCACGGCGTATGGGAGCGTCATCCTGAGTCAGGGGCTCGGTACTGAGATACATGGGGGAGCCCCTCCCTGGGTGTGTGACCCCCCTCACATGCATACTGTCACACTGCTGAGTCTGGGGGTAGGGGGGGCTCAGTACTGATATACATGGGGGAGCCCATCCCTGGGTGTGTGACCCCCCCCCCCACATGCATACTGTCACACTGCTGAGTCTGGGGGTGGGGGGGCTCAGTACTGATATACATGGCGGAGCCCGTCCCTGGGTGTGTGACCCCCCCCCCCCCCACATACATACTGTCACACTGCTGAGTCTGGGGGTAGGGGGGGGGGCTCAGTACTGATATACATGGGGGAGCCCCTCCCTGGGTGTGTGACCCCCCCCCCCCCCACATGCATACTGTCACACTGCTGAGTCTGGGGGTAGGGGGGGCTCAGTACTGATATACATGGCGGAGCCCCTCCCTGGGTGTGTGACCCCCCCACATGCATACTGTCACACTGCTGAGTCTGGGGGTAGGGGGGGCTCAGTACTGATATACATGGGGGAGCCCATCCCTGGGTGTGTGACCCCCTCACATGCATACTGTCACACTGCTGAGTCTGGGGGTAGGGGGGGCTCAGTACTGATATACATGGCGGAGCCCGTCCCTGGGTGTGTGACCCCCCTCACATGCATACTGTCACACTGCTGAGTCTGGGGGTAGGGGGGGCTCGGTACTGATATACATGGGGGAGCCCCTCCCTGGGTGTGTGACCCCCTCACATGCATACTGTCACACTGCTGAGTCTGGGGGTGGGGGGGCTCAGTACTGATATACATGGCAGAGCCCGTCCCTGGGTGTGTGACCCCCCCCCCACATGCATACTGTCACACTGCTGAGTCTGGGGGTGGGGGGGGGGGCTCAGTACTGATATACATGGGGGAGCCCCTCCCTGGGTGTGTGACCCCCCCACATGCATACTGTCACACTGCTGAGTCGGGGGGTAGGGGGGGCTCAGTACTGATATACATGGGGGAGCCCCGTCCCTGGGTGTGTGACCCCCCCCCACATGCATACTGTCACACTGCTGAGTCTGGGGGGTAGGGGGGGGGGCTCAGTACTGATATACATGGGGGAGCCCATCCCTGGGTGTGTGACCCCCCCACATGCATACTGTCACACTGCTGAGTCTGGGGGTAGGGGGGGCTCAGTACTGATATACATGGGGGAGCCCCTCCCTGGGTGTGTGACCCCCCCCCCCCACATACATACTGTCACACTGCTGAGTCTGGGGGTGGGGGGGCTCAGTACTGATATACATGGGGGAGCCCCTCCCTGGGTGTGTGACCCCCTCACATGCATACTGTCACACTGCTGAGTCGGGGGGTAGGGGGGGCTCAGTACTGATATACATGGGGGAGCCCGTCCCTGGGTGTGTGACCCCCCCCCCCCCCCCCCACATGCATACTGTCACACTGCTGAGTCTGGGGGTAGGGGGGGCTCAGTACTGATATACACGGCAGAGCCTGTCCCTGGGTGTGTGACCCCCCACATGCATACTGTCACACTGCTGAGTCTGGGGGTAGGGGGGGCTCAGTACTGATATACATGGCGGAGCCCTCCCTGGGTGTGTGACCCCCCCACATGCATACTGTCACACTGCTGAGTCTGGGGGGTGGGGGGGCTCAGTACTGATATACATGGCGGAGCCCCTCCCTGGGTGTGTGACCCCCCCCCCACATGCATACTGTCACACTGCTGAGTCTGGGGGTAGGGGGGGTTCGGTACTGATATACATGGCGGAGCCCCTCCCTGGGTGTGTGACCCCCCCCCCCCACATGCATACTGTCACACTGCTGAGTCTGGGGGTAGGGGGGGGCTCAGTACTGATATACATGGGGGGAGCCCCTCCCTGGGTGTGTGACCCCCCCCCACATGCATACTGTCCACTGCTGAGTCTGGGGGTAGGGTTGGCTCAGTACTGATATACATGGGGGAGCCCCTTCCTGGGTGTGTGACCCCCCCCCCCCCACATGCATACTGTCACACTGCTGAGTCTGGGGGTAGGGGGGGCTCAGTACTGATATACATGGCGGAGCCCCTCCCTGGGTGTGTGACACCCCCCCCCCCCACATGCATACTGTCACACTGCTGAGTCTGGAGGTAGGGGGGCTCAGTACTGATATACATGGCAGAGCCCGTCCCTGGGTGTGTGACCCCCCCCCCCCCCCACATGCATACTGTAGCACTGTGAGTCTGGGGGTAGGGGGGGCTCAGTACTGATATACATGGGGGAGCCCCTCCCTGGGTGTGTGACCCCCCCACATGCATACTGTCACACTGCTGAGTCTGGGGGTAGGGGGGGGCTCGGTACTGATATGCATGGCAGAGCCCGTCCCTGGGTGTGTGACCCCCCCACCCCCATACTGTAGCACTGTGAGTCTGGGGGTAGGGGGGGGCTCAGTACTGATATACATGGGGGAGCCCCCCCCCACATGCATACTGTCACACTGCTGAGTGTGGGGGTAGGGGGGGGGCTCGGTACTGATATACATGGCGGAGCCTGTCCCTGGGTGTGTGATGCCCACATGCATACTGTCACACTGCTGAGTTTGGGGGTGGGGGGGGCTCAGTACTGATATACATGGCAGAGCCCTTCCCTGGGTGTGTGACCCCCCCCCCCCACATGCATACTGTCACACTGCTGAGTCTGGGGGTAGGGGGGGCTCAGTACTGATATACATGGCGTAGCCCCTCCCTGGGTGTGTGACCCCCCCACATGCATACTGTCACACTGCTAAGTCTGGGGGGGGGGGGGGCTCGGTACTGATATACATGGCAGAGCCCGTCCCTGGGTGTGTGACCCCCCCCCCACATACATACTGTCACATTGCTCCACCATCAGAAAGACCACTGCTCTGATCTGAGGAGACACCACCATACATGCCAGCTGTCCTGGATTTGCCAGGATAGTCCTGGATCTTGGCCTTCTGTCCCACCAATGCTGTGTCCTGGGCCATGTCCTGGAATCAAAGCATCACCCTTATTTATGTTACTATACATGTACAGTGACTCAAAAAGTATTCAGTTGCAGGGATCAAGGCCATGTAAGCGGTCCCTGGATATTTAGGTGCAGGGACTCGGCATAACAAACCCATTAAAGTGGCTGTATCCCTCAGACATGAAACATGAAAAAGGCCTAGTTCACACTAGCTTTGAAAGCAGGCGTTTGAGGGGCGTTTTTTAACACTCCTCAAATGCCTATGGAAATGATACTATGGGCAGCACACAGCGCTGTTCACATTAGCAAAACCTGAAGCGTTAGCGTCGCTTCAAAATTGAAGCTTTATGTTGAGTCAGGAGGAGTTGAAGCCTTTCAACGCCTCCCATTCAAGTCTATGGGGATGCTTTACAAACGCGCTGGCAGGTGGTTGCAGGGCATTCATAACAATACAGTTTATTAAAGGCGTTTGAGATGTATTTTTAATGCTTGTAAAATGCTTATAAAGTGCCTCAAAACCGCCCATAGAGCGTTTTTTTACTACTTGTGAAACTCCAGTCTAAACCCATACTAACGCTCATTAACGCAGTTGTTGGGTAGGTGTTGGGCAGTTGCCATGTAAATGACGGGCAATTGTTGGGTAGGTGTTGGGCAGTTGCCATGTAAATGACGGGCAATTGTTGGGTAGGTGTTGGGCAGTTGTTATGTAGATGATGGGCAGTTGTTGGGTAGGTGCTGGAAGTTGTAGGGCAATTGTTGGGTAGGTGTTGGGCAGTTGTTATGTAGATGATGGGCAGTTGTTGGGTAGGTGCTGGAAGTTGTAGGGCAGTTGTTGGGTAGGTGTTGGGCAGTTGTTATGTAGATGATGGGCAGTTGTTATGTAGATGATGGGCAGTTGTTGGGTAGGTGCTGGAAGTTGTAGGGCAGTTGTTGGGTAGGTGTTAGGCAGTTGTTGGGTAGGTGCTGGAAGTTGTTGGGCAGTTGTTGGGCAGTCATTGAGCATTTGTTGGGTAGGTGCTGGAAGTTGTTGGGCAGTTGTTGGGTAGGTGGTAGGCAGTTGCTGGGTAGGGTGTTGGGCAGTTGTTATGTAGATGATGGACAGTTGCTGGGTAGGTGCTGGGCAGTTGTCATGTAAATGATGGGCAGTTGTTAGGTAGGTGCTGGAAGTTGTTGGGCAGTTGTTTGATAGGTGTTGGGCAGTCATTGAGCATTTGTTGGGTTGGTTGGAAGTTGTTGGGCAGTTGTTGGGCAGTGGTAGGCAGTTGCTGGGTAGGTGCTGGGCAGTTGTCATGTAAATGGTGGGCAGTTGTTGGTAGGTGCTGGAAGTTGTTGGGCAAGGTGTTGGGTTGGGCATTTGTTGGGTTGGTACTGGAAGTTGTTGGGCAGTTGTTGGGTAGGTGGTAGGCAGTTGCTGGGTAGGTGCTGGAAGTTGTTGGGCAGTTGTAAGGTAGGTGTTGGGCAGTCATTGAGCATTTGTTGTTGTTAGGTAGGTGCTGGAAGTTGTTGGGCAGTTGTAGGGTAGGTGTGTTGGGCAGTCATTGAGCATTTGTTGTTGTTAGGTAGGTGCTGGAAGTTGTTGGGCAGTTGTTGGGTAGGTGCTGTGCAGTTGCCATGTAAATGATGGGCAGTTGTTGGGTAGGTGCTGGAAGTTGTTGGGAAGTTATTGGGTAGGTGGTAGGCAGTTGCTGGGTAGGTGCTGGAAGTTGTTGGGCAGTTGTTGGGTAGGTGTTGCGCAGTCATTGAGCATTTGTTGGGTTGGTCCTGGAAGTTGTTGGGTAGGTGCTGTGCAGTTGCCATGTAAATGATGGGCAGTTGTTAGGTAGGTGCTGGAAGTTGTTGGGCAGTTGTTGGTAGGTGGTAGGCAGTTGCTGGGTAGGTGCTGGAGGTTGTTGGGCAGTTATTGGGTAGGTGTTGGGCAGTCATTGAGCATTTGTTGGGGTTGGCGCTGGCAGTTATAGGGCAGTTGTTAGGTACATGCTGGCAGTTATAGGGCAGTTGTTAGGTACATGCTGGCAGTTATAGGGCAGTTGTTAGGTACATGCTGGCAGTTATAGGGCAGTTGTTAGGTACATGCTAGGGCAGTTGTGTAGGTACATGCTGGCAGTTATAGGGCTTTTTGTTAGGTACATGCTGGCAGTTATAGGGCAGTTGTTAGGTACATGTGCTGGGCAGTTGTTGGGGAGGTGCATGGGCAGTTGTTAGGTACAGTGCTGGGCAGTCATTGGGTAATTGCTGGGTGGGTGCTGGTTAGTGTTAGGACTGCGCTGGGTCGTGGTTGGCGTGTTCTCCAGGTGACAGCTGACAGCGCTGAAACATTCCGGGTCTCCGGAGAACATATTACGGGGATTGGCAGGTCCGTACTGCGCCTGGTAAATTCAGGCAATTAACTTGTAGAGACGATTAGAGTCTTAGTGGAAATCTGAACTGCAGCCAAGCAGGTGTTAGCTGCTAATTAAGAGATTTCATGATTCTGGCGCTCGTTACTTCGGAAGCGATCTGGAGATCTGTGGAAGAGGGAGACACCGGAAACAGAACTACCAGAAAGAACTACTGGAGGTCTGACCTCATTACAGGGATGTGTCCGCCATGGATTTCACTTGTTACTTTATTATTAATGCCATCAATCAGTAGGGATTCCTTGTAGAGATGATGAGAGTTTTGTTATTTGTAATCTCTGACTTCTTCTGTGGGCTGCATTATACTGATCTGCACTGTAGGAACAATCGGAGAATAGAACGTTCTAGAGCTCAGGATGGAAAGGAGAGGATATATCATGGGAGAGGATAGAGAGGATATATCATGGGAGATGGAGAGGAGAGGATATATCATGGGAGAGGATGGAGAGGAGAGGATATATCATGGGGATGATGGAGAGGATATATCATGGGAGATGATGGAGAGGAGAGGATATGTCATGGGAGATGATGGAGAGGATAATATATCATGGGAGATGATGGAGAGGAGAGGATATATCATGGGAGAGGATGGAGAGGAGAGGATATATCATGGGAGGTGATGGAGAGGAGAGGGTATATCATGGGAGATGATGGAGAGGAGAGGGTATATCATGGGAGATGATGGGAGGATGGAGAGGATGGAGAGGAGAGGATATATCATGGGAGGTGATATATCATGGGAGATGATGGAGAGGAGAGGATATATCATGGAGGTGATGGAGAGGAGAGGTATATCATGGGAGATGATGGAGAGGAGAGGATCATGGGAGATGATGGAGAAAGAGGATATATCATGGGAGATGATGGAGAGGAGAGGATATATCATGGGAGAGGATGGAGAGGAGGGATAGGATGGGAGAGGAGAGGATATATCATGGGAGATGATGGAGAGGAGAGGATATATCATGGGAGATGATGGAGAGGAGAGGATATATCATGGGAGATGATGGAGGGGAGGGGATATATCATGGAACAGAGAGGAGAGGATATGTCCATCACGGGAGAGGAGAGGATATATCATGGGAGATGATGGAGAGGAGAGGATACAGTATCATGGGAGATGATGGAGAGGAGAGGATATATCATGGGAGATGATGGAGAGGAGGGGATATGTCATGGAACAGAGAGGAGAGGATATATCATGGGAGATGATGGAGAGGAGGGGATGTGTCATGGAGAGAGGAGCAGGGTGGGATATCACAGAGAGGAAACGGTTTGGATATGGCAGATGTCAGAGGAATAACATATGGAGAGGCCAGCTCGGATGTGCGGTGAGGAGACACGGGGAGCAGAGGACGCATAGTTTAGAGTGTAATAGCGCTCTGGTGTTTATTCTTATCCTCTGTGGGAGTCACTTCCTCAGCCACGTGTCTCTGGAGGTGGCCTCAGCGCTGCCTGAGGATTAAATTGTGTCTATAGCCCAAATGCTTTAGGATGGCGCAGGGAAGGACTAGGACTCCATGTAGCTTTTTATTGGGTATAGTGGAACTATAGTTATGTTATGGCCAAACATTGCTGGCAGGTAGGATGATACTCCGTATGACTCCGTCACTGTATGACTCCATATGATGATGCTCCGTATGACTCCGTACGACTCCGTATTATATACACTCTGTATTATGACTCCGTACGATGTATGGACGAGGACTCCGTAGGATCCGTACAGTATCATGGGACGATGATGGAGAGGACTCCGAGGATATATCATGGGAGATGATCTGGTAAGAGGACTCTGTACGACTCTGGACTACTGTATGACTCCGTACAAACTCCGTATTATGACTCTGTAAAGACTCATGTACGGTAAGAGGACGATGACTCTGTATACTCTGTACGACTCTGTATGGGATGATGATGGAGATGGACGACTCTGTGCGATATGAAACTCATGGTACGACTCCGTACGGACTCCGTACGACTCCGGAGTACGACTCTGTACGGGTACGACTATACGACTCTGTACGATGTACGACTACAGAGACTCTGACGACTTCGGATACGATCGTATGACTCTGGACTTCGTATGATGTACGAGAGTATGACTCTGGACTCTGTATGACTCTGTATGACTCCGTACAACTCCGGATTATGACTCTGTACGACTCTGTGCGACTCTGTGGTATGACTCTGTATGACTCTGTAATGACTCTGTACGACTCCGTAACGACTCCGTACGACAAGTCCGTACGACTCCAGACTCCGTACGACTCCGTACGACTCCGTACGACTACGTACGACTCTGTAGACTACGTACACTCTGTACGACTCCGTACGACTCTGTACGTACGTACGACTATACGTACGACTCTGACACGACTCCGACGCTACGACGCACTCTGTACGACTACGTTTAGAGTGTAATACGTATGCTGTCGACTTGGTGTTTATTCTTACTCTGTACCTCTGTGTATGCCGGGTCACTTCCTCACGTACCACGTGTACGTCTCTGTACGCTGTAGGTGGCCTCAGCGCTGCCGTATGACTCTGTATGACTCCGTATGACTCCGTATGACTAAAACCGTATGACTCTGTAGACTCCGTATGACATCGTATTTTCTGTACGACTCTGTATGACTCCGTATGACTCTGTATGACTCTGTATGACTCTGTACCCAGGTACGACTCCGTATGACTCGCGTATGGGAATGACTCTGTATGACTCCGTATGACACTCTGTACGACAGTACGACTTTATACTTGGTATAGTGGAACTATAGTGTTACTTTGCCAAACATTGCTTGGTAACAGGTTGGATGACTCCATGACGACTCCATATGACTCCGACTCCGTACGACTCCGTACGACTCCGTATGACTGTATCCGTACGACTCTGTACGACTCTGTATGACTCTGTATGACTCCGTACAACTCCGTATTATGACTCCGTATACTCGTAACGACTCTGTATGACTCCGTAAGACTCCGTATTATGTATGACTACGAACTGTACGACTCCGTATGACTCCGTATGACTCTGTATGACTCCGTATGACTCCGTATGACTCCGTATGACTATAGATGACTCTTCTGCAATGAAAGCTCTTCTTCCCCTAAATGTACACTGATCCTCGATTGGGCGTGAGCAGTGGTGTATTTAGGTTTTGTGCTGCCCTAGGCAACACAAAAATCGGACGGACACCCCCCCCCCCCCCCCCACCTGACATTTTGACCAACAACACCCCCACCCCCCCCCCCACCCGTAGAGAAAGTCACTCACCTTTACAGCTCTGGACATCCCTGGGAACGAAAGTCGGGCTCTGCATACACGATAAAGCCTTTCTCGGCTCCCACCTGGTCCCCATGCCGCAAGTGTCCTTTCTTCCAGGGGCAGTGCTGCCCCCCTGAAAAAATGCCGCCCTAGGCAACTGCCTTGTTTGCCTTGTGGTAAATACACCCCTGGGCGTGAGTACTGACACCCTGGCCAATGAAGATGGTCGAAGGCTCCCAACATAGTGCCAGATTTATAAAGGAGCAGAAGGGGCAGCTGCCCTGGGCCCGTTGCACAGAAGGCCCCCCCCCCCATACAAAAACAATATAAAACAATATAAAGAAAAAAACTTATATAAAATAATAAAAAATTAAAGAGATAATTATAAAAAAAAAATTATTTTATGAAATGTATCTTGGGAAGTAATGTTTTGCCTGCTATCATCTGTAAACATTTTTACTCTGGGCTGGTATATTGTATCGTTTTTGAAAACGAATTTTGTCGGCTCAATCAGACCACACAGAGCGCTGACATGCTTAAAGCGGCTGTAAAACCTCAGACATGACATCTGAACAAAGCACATCCCTCTATAGTGTGTACTTGTCTCAGTCCAGAGCACTAAGGCTACGTTCACACTAGTTTTGTCTGCAGGCGTCAGACAGGCGTTTGGGAAAGTGTTTTTACTTTTTTTCAAACGCCTGTGAATATTCTGCACATGGCAGCACACAGCGCTGTTCACACTGAAGCGTTAGCTTCGCGTTGCGGCAAAACGGACGCCTCATGTCGAGTCAGGAGGAGTTGAAGCCTCCCATTCAAGTCTATGGTGCCGTTCCTCAAACGCCTGGCAGGCCTTTGCAAGGCGTTTGCGATGCGGTTGTGCGGAGCGTTAATACCATTTAACTTCATTATAGGCGTTTGTGGTTTTTAATGCTTGGCAAACGCCTATCAAACGCCCCGCATAGGGCGTTTGGGGAGCGTTAAACATGCCGCCCTGCCACTGTTAAATACTGCGGCAGGGTTGCACGGTTGGGCAAAAGCACGTTTTAAACACAGGCAGGGGCGTGCGCAAACCGTCCTACCTGTCCCGCCGATCACAGCCGCGGATGTCAGTCGCCGGGTCACATCGTTAGCTATGTCCCGGCGATCAGCGGCAATTGCGACAGAGAGCACAGCTGCAGTAGCTGTGCTTTCTGTCAGTTCCCTGACAGCTCCAGGACATGCTGATCGGGACAGAAGAGTTTTCTCTCTCCCTCAGTGGTGTTCCCTGCAGTACACCCCCCACCCCGCCCCCTAGTAAGACACTCCCCTCACACAGATAACCCTTTCCCTGAATAATAAAGTTAACCCTTCCTCCCCAGTGCCATTAGTACAGTGTCAGTGTTTTTTTTTTTTTTGCAACTGATCACTGTATTGGTGTCAGGGATGTGGGAGCTCCAGACCCCAAGTCAGTACCCCCCCAATGTCAGTATATCCGCCGCAGTCCCGCCATAAGTCGCTGATCGCCGCCATTATTAGTATAAAAAAAAACTAAAAATCCCAGTATCTTCCCGCCATTTGTAAACGCTATAACTTTCACGTAAACCAATTAATTTACACGTATTGGGTTTTTTTTTTTTCAGCAGAGACATGTCGCAGAATGCATTTTGGCAGAAATTTATGACTAAATTTGATTTTTAAATTTTTTTTTACTGGACATGTTTTATAGCAAAAAGTCCAAAATATTGTTTTTTTTTCCTCAAATTGTCAGCCTTTTTTTTTTTTATAGCACAAAAAATAAAAACCGCACAGGCGATCAAATACCCACCGAAAGAAAGCTCAATTTGTGGGAAAAAAGGATGTAAATTTCATTTATGTGCCGTATTGCATGACCGCGCAATTGTCCGTTAAACTAGCGCAGCGCTGTATAGCAGAAAAATGGCGTAAATTGCAGTATCTATACCATAGTTTGTAGACGCTATAACTTCACACAAAGCAATCAATATACACTTATTTGGGATTTTTTTTACCAAAAACATGGAGCAGAATACATTTTGGCCTAAAATTTATAACCAACTTTGAGTTTACTATATATTTTTTATAGCTGAAAGTAAAAAATATTGTTTTTTCTTCAAAATGTTTGGCCTTTTTTTTTGTTTATAGCGTGAAAATTAAAAAGCGCACAGGTGATCAAATACCACCGAAAGAAAGCTCTATTTGTGTGAAAAAAAGGACGTAAATTTAGTTTGGGTGCAGCATTGCATGACCGCCAATTATCAGTTAAATTAGTGCAGCGCCGAGTAGCAAAAAGAGGCGTGGTCATTAAGGGGGGTAAATCCTCAGGAGGGCAAGTGGTTAAAAACGCTTCCCAAAGCCTGTCTAACGCCTGGCAAACGCTATAGGGCAAGAGTTACAAATAAAGTCAAGTGTGAACGAGCCCTAAGTGTCATTTCTGTCTGCTGGTGACAGGGGAGGGAGCTCCAGCACACAGCCTGTGATTGACAGCCTCAGCTCTGTTCCAGTGTACTGTGTGGCGAGGAGGGGGTGTGTCTTTTCCCTCCAATCAGCTCTCAGATTACACATAACAATGGCACCGTTCACAGCAGGTTCCTCTGTGGCTCTACTGGAGATATTGTTTAGGTGAACGGTCAGGGGGAGGTTTTGGTGTGGATGCGATGCTCAAATCGCATTGCATCCACACCAAAAAAGGTGCACAGCCCTTTTTTTACCCGCACCTTGTAACGGAACCGGACCCCGATTGCACTTGGGTATTTCCGTTAGACTCCAGCTTCCCTGTCCGAACACAGGTCCACGGACACCACCGCTGACCATACAAGAGGAGACAGCACCAGACTTGTATTAAAACAGGAAGACTGCTTTATTTTAACACAGATACAAGATATATACACAGGGCGGGGCAATACATTCAGTAACAAGAGACACACCAGCAGACAACCCCATCAGGGGGAAGGGCTGCCAGAAACACCCCCCACCAAGCCAATACACATACACATAGACATACAGCCCATAATAGTTTGGCTCCCAAGCAAGACACACAATAGAACAATGGGATGCAACCACAGGGCATTAAACAATCAACAACCCCCCACCCCACCTATACAGATCGACACAATTGCAGGACATTTCACCCTGTACCCCTAACAGGCACAGGGTGACTTACACATAATAGGGATATGGGGAGCTGAGACAGAGCTCTCCCCACCCCTCCAAAGTGAGCTGTGTTCCATGGCCCCCCACCCAAAGTGACTCCCATCACACACCTGAATCGCATCGCGCAGATGTTCTCACCAATGCAGTGCGATTTCTGCCAATCGCACTGCATTTTGCGATGTGGATCTCATTCATTTAACATTGACACCCGTACCAGATCGCACGACCGCCATCGCATCAACACGCAGGATTCGCATGCGTTCCCCGCACCGCATCAGTGTGAACCCGGCCTAAGGGACGAATATACAAATATTGGACGGAGATATTTATGAAGACTTTTCTTCATATTTTATAGAGAGTGTAACGGTTCAGTAATAGTCAGCTGTGCGATTTCCTTCCTTGTTCCCCTCCAGATGTTCGTGAACGGGACGAATTTGTGTGAAAGTTCCTGGGGGTCCTCGTTCGTGGTCAGCACTTCTCCGTGTCGGTGTCTGGACATGACGGAGACAGACGCCAAGGTCATCACATACATACTGGAGGGCGAGCACTCAGAGGAGAGTGGAGAGGAACAGGCCTGTAAGCCCCGCCTACAGGACCCTCCTGGCAAAAAGGGCCCCGACCAGGATGATGACTGAATGCAGGTGCATTATACGGCATTTTAGTGCATTTCCATTTATAGCGGTAGTCCCAGCTCAGCAATGTACACCCAGACTGTGACAGGCGGTGGGGGAATGTAAAAGCCTGGACAATCCTGATTGATGAACGTGGTCTCCCCCGCTCTTGTTGGCACAGCATATTGGTGGCCCCTGGGCTCACTCTGCTCTTCCGAGGGCCCTTCACTGACTTCCTCTACGGCTGAATGAATCTGGAAGAGCTCTGAGCACAGGAGAGCAGACTGAGGACTCTGTGTCCCCAATCCTCACTGGAAGCCGAGGATGGATCCTCAATCTAATGTCTGCATAAAGAGTACCTGTCACTGATATCACATAGGAGGCCTGTCCAGAAACATGTAAAAGTAATAAAAACAATATATAATTCAATATCACCAGAATTGTATCTGTCCTGAGTCATGTGTGATTACTATGATAATACTCAGGCCTGTACTGGGGGGGGGTGTTATCTACACCTGGGGGGGAGTATTATCTACACCTGGGGGAGGGGCATTATTTACACCTCGGGGGGGTATTATGTACACCTGGGGGAGGGGTATTATGTACACCTCGGGGGGGAGGGTATTATCTACACCTGGGGGAAGGGTATTATCTACACTGGGGGGGTGTTACCTACACCTCTGGGGGAGGGGTGTTATCTACACCTGGGGGGGGAGTATTATCTACACCTGGGGGGGAGTATTATCTACACCTGGGGGAGGGGTATTATCTACACCTGGGGGAGGGGTATTATCTACACCTGGGGGGGGGTGTTATCTACACCTGGGGGAGGGGTATTATCTACACCTGGGGGAGGGTATTATTTACACCTGGGAGAGGAGTGTTATCTACACCTGGGGGAGGGGTATTATCTACACCTGGGGGAGGGGTGTTATCTACACCTGGGGGAGGGGTGTTATCTACACCTGGGGGAGGAGTATTATCTACACCTCAGGGGGGGAGGGGTATTATCTATCTACACCATGGGGGAGGGGTGTTATCTACACCTGGGGGAGGGTATTATCTACACCTGGGGGAGGGGCATTATCTACACCTGGGGGGGGTATTATGTACACCTGGGGGAGGGGGTATTATGTACACCTGGGGGAGGGTATTATCTACACCTGGGGGAGGGTATTATCTACACCTGGGGGGGGGTGTTACCTACACCTGGGGGAGGGGTGTTATCTACACCTGGGGGGGGGAGTATTATCTACACCTGGGGGGGAGTATTATCTACACCTGGGGGAGGGGTATTATCTACACCTGGGGGAGGGGTATTATCTACACCTGGGGGAGGGGTGTTATCTACACCTGGGGGGAGGGGTGTTATCTACACCTGGGGGAGGGGTGTTATCTACACCTGGGGGGAGGAGTGTTATCTACACCTGGGGGAGGAGTGTTATCTACACCTGGGGGAGGGGTGTTATCTACACCTTCGGGAGGAGTATTATCTACACCTGGGGGAGGGGTATTATCTACACCTGGGGGAGGGGTGTTTATCTACACCTGGGGGAGAGTATTATCTACACCTCAGGGGGGGAGGGGGGTATTATCTACACATGGGGGAGGGGTGTTATCTACACCTGGGGGAGGGTATTATCTACACCTGGGGGAGGGGTATTATCTACACCTGGGGGAGGGTATTATTTACACCTGGGGAGGAGTGTTATCTACACCTGGGGGAGGGGTATTATCTACACCTGGGGGAGGAGTATTATCTACACCTGGGGGAGGGGGTATTATCTACACCTGGGGGAGGGGTGTTATCTACACCTGGGGGAGGAGTATTATCTACACCTGGGGGAGGGGTATTTATCTACACCTGGGGGAGGAGTATTATCTACACCTGGGGAGGGGTGTTATCTACACCTTGGGGGAGGGGTATTATCTACACCTGGGGGAGGAGTATTATCTACACCTTGGGGAGGGGTATCATCTACACCTGGGGGGAGGAGTATTATCTACACCTTGGGGAGGGGTATCATCTACACTGGGGGAGGGGTATTATCTACATCCCTGATGGACCACTGTAGGGATGCATGATGAGTTCCCGGGTCAGGGATCCAATGAATGAATGGTAACAATGTATACTGTGTATTGTCTGTACAGAATTCATACTTGTTATTGATGATTTTTGATGTAATATTGTAGCCACGCCTCCTATATCTCCTGATGAAGCAGATCTGTGATCTGGGAAATGTGTTGAGAATTCCCCTTTGTTCCACTGCAGGAATCGGCATCAACTGAATGGAAATAATGACATTGTATGTATTGGTGAGGGCTCTGCAGCCTATTGTGCCGTGTGTATCCTTGGAGGCAGAAACATGAAAACATGAAAATGTCCTCAATATACAAACCTCTACCCTGTGCTGAGTTCCCGGTCCTGTACACCCGCTGTGCCCATTATGAGGGGTTCCCACCATCCCTGTGCTGAGTTCCCGGGTCTGTACCCCCGCTGTGCCCATTATGAGGGGTTCCCACCATCCCTGTGCTGAGTTCCAGGGTCTGTACACCCGCTGTGCCCATTATGAGGGGTTCCCACCATCCCTGTACTGAGTTCCCGGGTCTGTACGCCCTGCTGTGCCCATTATGAGGGGTTCCCACCATCCCTGTGCTGAGTTTCCAGGTCTGTACACCCGCTGTGCCCATTATGAGGGGTTGCCACCATCCCTGTGCTGAGTTCCAGGGTCTGTACGCCCGCTGTGCCCATTATGAGGGGTTCCCACCATCCCTGTGCTGAGTTCCCAGGTCTGTACACCCACTGTGCCCATTATGAGGGGTTCCCACTATCCCTGTGCTGAGTTCCCCTTACATCAGTGGAGACGGCGCACATCTGCTGTGACCCAAATCTTATCCTAAGGTGGACCGCATGTGATCTGTAGTTTGGAGAAAGGGTGAAGGAGAAGCAACATAAGGAGTTATTCAGTTATATTACAGAGTAAGGGACATGCTGATAGGAGGAGAGAGAAGAGTCACAGAGAGAGAGATGAGCTCATCAGTCTGCTGCTTCTTCACTGTCCAGTCACAGGCTGTAAGTGAAAGTGAAACTGCAGCAGGTCCTCTCTTCTGTGCTGCATATGGTAAATCTGGATCTGAAGCGCCATCTGTTGATCTCACAGTTCAGATACAAATTTACAAAACTGTGAAGTCAGATAAAAGCTGCACAAACCTCCGATGCGTTTCGTAATCCAAGGCAGGTTCTGCTCGGGGATCAGATACTTATTTTACTCAATGAACTGCAGCTCCATTTATAACATTTGTATCGTGTTTTTTCTGGATTTTTGGTTGATATTCTGTCTCTAACATTTAAATTACACCGATGATCACAGTGACAGACCCGTCATTTCTCTCCACTGAAGGTCTTTTTTATTATTTGCTCAGCAGTTAACCAGTTCCTGCCCGGCCAATAGCACAAAGGCGGCCGGGCGAGCAGCTCGTCCCTCCGGGTGGACGCCATATGGCGTCCTTTCAGTCATGCGCAGTGCGCCCGGCGAGATCTGTCACCAGCCATGTACCTCGGACACGGCCGATGACAGATCTGTGTACTGGCCCCGTTTCCAGTACCATGTGACCTGCTGTGACCAATCACAGCAGGTCACATGACAGTAGTATACAATGGATGGCTTCATTCATGCCATCCATTGTATACTAGTGTCTAGCTGTGAATGGTCACAGCGATCACATGCACAAGCTGGGCCAATCACAGCCCAGCTGTGTCATGTGATTAGCCGTGGCCAAATCACAGCTAAGCACAAAAAAAAATCCTGAATGTATTTCAGGTACTTATATAGCGCTGTCAATGTACACAGCACTTTACATATATATTGTACATTCACATCAGTCCCCACCCCCGAGGGGCATACAATCTAAGGTCCCTAACTCACATTCATACATACACATACTAGGGACAATTTACACAGGAGCCAATTCACCTCCCAGCATGTCTTTGGAGTGTAGGAGGAAACCGGAGTTCCCGGAGGAAACCCACGCAGGCACAGGGAGAACATACAAACTCCAGGCAGGTGGTGCCGTGGTTGGGATTTGAACCAACGACCTGAGTACTGCCAGGTGGAAGTGCTAACCATTTAGCTGCTGTGCTGCCCAGAATGAATTGATGTCATTCAGGTAAAGTAATTCTTTGCTATAAGCAAATTGTGTAAAAAAAAAAAAACTATTGATTACTTCCCCAAAGTACCGTATTTTTCGCTCCATAAGACGCACTTTTTTCCCCCCAAAAAGGGGGGGGGGGAAATGTCAGTGCGTCTTATGGAGCGAATATAAAGCGGCCGGTCCGGTATTTCTGTGTCAGAATACCGGGCCGGCCGCTCAGCTGTTCTCTCTTGCAGGGCCTTACCTGTTCCTCGCTCCAGCGCTGCACAGTCTTCTGGCTTCTGTGACAGCCGGGTGCCCACTGCGCATGCGCTTCGCTTTTGTGAATGGTCCGGTGTCTTCTGGGACACATGACAGGTCCAGAAGGCGCCGGGCCATTCACAAAGCGCAGCGCTTCTCGCACATGCGCATGTGGGCACCCGGCTGTCACAGAAGCCGGCGCGGGAAGAAGAGAGAAGGACAATGCCGCGGAAGTGGGAGCGGGTACCTGTCAAATTCAGGTACTCGCTCCCCCTCCCTCCCCAAAGGTCAGCAGTCTCTGGTCATCTCCTTTACTGTCTGCAGTCTCTGGTCATCCCCTGCAGTCTCTGTCTGCAGTCTCTGGTCATCTCTGTACTATGTCCGCAGTCTCTGATCATCTCCTGTACTATGTCCGCAGTCTCTGGTCATCTCCTGTACTGTGTCCGCAGTCTCTGGTCATCTCCTGTACTATGTCTGCAGTCTCTGGTCATCTCCTGTACTATGTCCGCAGTCTCTGGTCATCTCCTGTACTGTGTCCGCAGTCTCTGGTCATCTCCTGTACTATGTCTGCAGTCTCTGGTCATCTCCTGTACTGTGTTCGCAGTCTCTGGTCATCTCCTGTACTGTGTCCGCAGTCTCTGGTCATCTCCTGTACTGTGTCCGCAGTCTCTGGTCATCTCCTGTACTGTGTCCGCAGTCTCTGGTCATCTCCTGTACCGTGTCCGCAGTCTTCCTGTCATCTCCTGTACTGTCCGCAGTCTCTGGTCATCTCCTGTACTGTCCGCAGTCTCTGGTCATCTCCTGTACTGTCCGCAGTCTCTGGTCATCTCCTGTACTATGGCTGCAGTCCATTGGTTCAGAATTTTTTTTTCCCTGTTTTTCGCCTCTAAAACCTAGGTGCGTCTTATGGAGCGAAAAATACGGTAGTATAATGTTACTATGGTAACATTAACTACTTTGGTCATAGTGAAATATGAAAAAAAAATCTTTAAAAAAAGAAACAAATGTAAGAAAAAATTAAAACAAATAAAAAAATTTAAAAAAATTATAACTTATTTTTTTCATACTGTCACCAGTCAGTGTCCCTGATCACCGCCATGCCAGTTATATGATGACGCTGTACTGCACTGGTGACAGTATGTAAAAAATAAGTTATCATTTTTTTTAATTTTCAAATTATGACAAAAAAATTACAACTTCAAAAAAACTCGCCATGCCTCTTATGAAGTACATCGGACTGTCTACTCTGCAAAAAGGGGTCATTTGGGGGATATCTGTACTGTTCTGACATTTGGGGGGATATCTGTCCCGTCCAGGGGCGGACTGACAACTCATGAGGCCCCCGGGCAATAGGGGATCATGGGGCCCCTGTGTCCTTGCCCAAACTCAAAAAAGCCTATGAAAAAGGTACCAAGGGCATCTCATGGGGCCCCCTACTGACCCCGGACCCTCGGGCAGTGCCCGAGTTTCCAAATGGTCAGTCCGCCCCTGGTCCTGTCCTGACATTTGGGGGATATCTGTACTGTCCTGACATTTGGGGGATATTTGTACTGTCTGACATTTGTATCTGTCTGTTCTAACATTTGGGGGATATCTGTACTGTCCTGACATTTGGGGGATATCTGTACTGTCCTGACATTTGGGGGATATCTGTACCGTCCTGACATTTGGGGGATATCTGTACCGTCCTGACATTTGGGGGATATCTGTACCGTCCTGACATTTGGGGGATATCTGTACCGTCCTGACATTTGGGGGATATCTGTACCGTCCTGACATTTGGGGGATATCTGTACCGTCCTGACATTTGGGGGATATCTGTCCTGTCCTGACATTTGGGGGGATATCTGTACTGTCCTGACATTTGGGGGATATCTGTACCGTCCTGACATTTGGGGGATATCTGTACCGTCCTGACATTTGGGGGATATCTGTCCTGTTCTGACATTTGGGGGATATCTGTTCTGACATTTGGGGGATATCTGTAACCGTCCTGGGGATATCTGTCCTGTTCTGACATTTGGGGGATATCTGTCCTGTCCTGACATTTGGGGGGGTATCTGTACTGTTCTGACATTTGGGGGAGTATCTGACATTTGGGGGTACTGTACTGTTCTGACATTTGGGGGGTATCTGTACTGTTCTGACATTTGGGGGGTATCTGTACTGTTCTGACATTTGGGGGATATCTGTACTGTTCTGACATTTGGGGGGATATCTGTACCGTTCAGACATTTGGGGGGTATCTGTACTGTCCTGACATTTGGGGGATATCTGTACCGTTCTGACATTTGGGGGATATCTGTACCGTTCTGACATTTGGGGGATATCTGTCCCGTCCTGACATTTGGGGGATATCTGTACCGTTCTGACATTTGGGGGATATCTGTCCTGTCCTGACATTTGGGGGGATATCTGTACCGTCCTGACATTTGGGGGGATATCTGTACCGTCCTGACATTTGGGGCATATCTGTACCGTCCTGACATTTGGGGGATATCTGTACCGTCCTGACATTTGGGGGATATCTGTACTGTCCTGACATTTGGGGGATATCTGTCCCGTCCTGACATTTGGGGGATATCTGTACTGTCCTGACATTTGGGGGATATCTGTACTGTCCTGACATTTGGGGGATATCTGTACTGTCCTGACATTTGGGGGATATCTGTCCGTTCTGACATTTGGGGGATATCTGTACCGTCCTGACATTTGGGGGATATCTGTCCTGTTCTGACATTTGGGGGATATCTGTCCTGACATTGGGGGGGGTATCTGTCCTGTTCTGACATTTGGGGGATATCTGTCCTGTCCTGACACTGTTCTGACATTTGGGGGTATCTGTACTGTTCTGACATTTGGGGGGGTACTGTTCTGACATTTGGGGGATATCTGTACTGTTCTGACATTTTGGGGGGATATCTGTACCGTTCAGACATTTGGGGGGTATCTGTACCGTCCTGACATTTGGGGGATATCTGTACCGTTCTGACATTTGGGGGATATCTGTATCTGTATCTGTACCATCCTGACATTTGGGGGATATCTGTACCGTTCTGACATTTGGGGGATATCTGTACCGTTCTGACATTTGGGGGATATCTGTCCTGTCCTGACATTTGGGGGGATATCTGTACTGTCCTGACATTTGGGGGGATATCTGTACCGTCCTGACATTTGAGGGATATGTGTACTGTTTGTGTATAGTGTTGTATGACCGCGCAATTGTCATTCAAAGTGTGACAGCGCTGAAAACTGGCCTGGGCAGGAAGGGGGTAAAAGTGCCCGGTATGGAAGCGGTTAAAATAATCTGTTAAAAATCTTGAAAGTCCTTCTACATAATCAGTATAATTTCCCCTTTAAGAGGAGGATTATGGAGTTGTGTTGAGGAATGTGGAGTTCCGGCAGCTGCTCTGACTTGGGGCGCCAAATCCATCGGTCAGTTCCTATGTCCCCGCCATGACCTCGGGGCAGCATTGGAGGGACAGTGATCAATGGTTGTGTCATAGGGTAGAGCAGACAGCGGGGGGCACTATAGGGACACCCCGATCATTGACCATCATAGAGGACTCATCTCCACTCATGGTAATTGTTTACAGAAGGACAAGGCCAAAAATGGATTTACATTCCCGTCTCCCTGGCGTCGCAACTTGTCACGCGAATCCAGGCTGCAGACATCTGCGCTCAAAGCGAATATCGGAAAATCTGTCTCATTTCTGCCCAGATCCAATTTACAGAGAATGGGGGTGAGGAGGGGAGAAGGATGAGCGATGGTGGGCCTGGAAATGGAGGAGGCTGTGAGCTGCGCTCTGCTCAGGAACTGACACGGACATAAGAGATTAGGGATGGGAGAGTTGCCACATACAAGAGAATTTCTATATTGTGGGTCTCATAGAAGGGCTCATTCTCACTCCAAACTGTCAACTACATCCAGAGAAAAACAGCCAGAAGCACAACGTAACATCCAACGCTTGTAAAACTTTATTATTTCAGGACAAACGTCAAGAAGCCCCATCTGGGATCTCCCATTGACACATTTCATCATAGAGAGGAGACCTGTGTTGGGTGAAACGCATCAGTGGAGGATATCCAGGTGGGAAGTTTGTCCTGGTATAATAAAGATTTCCATGTGTTGAATGTTACAGAAGTGCTGCCCGCTGTTATCTCTGGTGAGCTGCCACACACAGCGCTATGACCGCATGACCGCACTATGACCGCACTATGACCGCAACGGACACGGCAGATTCCAGGCACTTTAGGTGACTATCAGTGAAGAAAAGGGACAAGATTACTCATCTATACATTGTGCAGGCCGGAGAGAAATCTGTGATGGGGGATGCCGTGGAGGACAGGGGATGTGATGGAGGACGGGGGATGTGATGGAGGACAGCGGATGTGATGGAGGACAGGGGATGCGATGGAGGACAGGGGATGTGATGGAGGACAGCGGATGCGATGGAGGACAGGGGATGCGATGGAGGACGGGGGGGAGCGATGCGATGGGGGAGGATGGGACGGCGGATGTGATGGAGGACGGGGGATGCGATGGAGGACAGGGGATGTGATGGAGGATGGGGGATGTGATGGAGGGGATGCGAGAGGGGATGCGATGGATGATGGGGGAGATGCAGGGGAATGGAGGATGTGATGGCGGACGGGGGATGCGATGGGAGGATTATGGGGATGTGATGGAGGATGGGGCAAATATGCAATGGAGTTTGGAGGAGAGGGGATGCAATGGGAGGGGGGACGGGGAATGTGATGGAATGTGGTTGGGAATGTGATGGAGGATGCAATGGAGGAGGGGGAATATGATGCAGGATGGGGGATGCAATGGAGAACAGGGGATGTGATGGAGGACAGGGGATGTGATGGAGGACAGGAGATGCAATGGAGGATGGCGAATACGATGGAGGACAGGAGCTACGATGGAAGTTGGGGATGTGATGGAGGATGGGGGATGCAATGGAGGACAGGGGATGCGATGGAGGATGGGGAATGTGACGGAGGACAGGGGATGTGATGGAGGACAGGAGATACAATGGAGTATGGCGAATATGATGGAGGAAGGGGGATGCAATGAGGGATGGGGGTTGCAATGGAGGATGGGGGTTGTGATGGAGGACAGGGGATCTGATGTAGGATGGGGGATGTGATGGAAGGTGGGAGATGCGGTGGAGGAGGGGAGATGCAATGAAGGACAGTGGATGCGATGGAGCACGGGAGAAGCGATGGAGCACAAGAGATGCAAAGGAGGATAGGGGATGTGTTGGAGGGTGGGGATGCGATGGAGGATGGGAGATGTGATGGAGGATGGGAGATTCGATGGAGGATAGGGAATGCGATGGAGGATGGGGAATGCGATGAAGGATGGGGAATGTGATGGAGGACAGGGGATGAAATGGAGCAGAGGGAATGCAATGGAGGACAGGGGGATGCGATGGATGATGGGGGATGCGATGGAAGGTGGTGAATGTGATGGGGGATGCGATGGAGGACATGGGATGCAATGGAGGATGGGGAATGCGATGGATGATGGGGGAACGCCATGGAAGGGCGTGTGAATGAGATGGAAGATGGGGGATGCGATGGAGGACGTGGGATGTGATGGAGGATGGGGGATGCAATGGAGGATGGGGAACCCGGGAATTCATTGGAGGATGGGGTATGCAATGGAAGGAGGTGGATGCGATGGAGGACGAGAGATGCGACGGAGGATGGGGGATGCGAAGGAGGGTGGGGGATGCAATGGAGGAAGCGGGATACGATGGAGGGATGGGGGATGCAATGGAGACGGGGGATGATTGAGGATGTGTGATGTGATGGAGATCCGGGGATGCGATGGAGGACAAGCGATGCGGTAGAGGATGGGAGATGCAATGAAGGACAGTGGATGCGATGGAGCATGGGGGATGCCATGGAAGGATGGATGGGGGATACAATGGAGAATGGGGGATGCCATGGAGGATGGGGGATACAATGGAGAATGGGAGATGCCATGGAGGATGGGGGATACAATGGAGAATGGGGGACGCGATGGAGGATGGGGGATACAATGGAGAATGGGGGATGCGATGGAGGATGGGGGATGCGATGGAGGATACAATGGAGATTGGGGGATGCGATGGAGGATACAATGGAGAATGGGGGATGTGATGAAGGATGGGGGATGTGATGGAGGACAATAGATGTCTCTCTGGCCACTGCCACATCTGCCCTTCTATGGACAGGGAATCTGCCAGGACAGAAATGTGGTATGTCATTCAGGAGGTTCGCAGTCCAGGGCTGTCATGCTGATCCTGACTTCAGAAAGTCACTGACCATGAGCAACTATGAGCTGTCCTGAGACTTTTCTGGCTGCACTCTTGCCTGGGGTCAGGACCAGGCTGAGGGTACTGTAGACAGAGCAGCCAGCTGCATTGGGTGCTTTACCAGGATGGGGGGCGCAAAAAGTGGAGGCGCTGCGACCTGTACTGTTGAAGTAGTCCACAGATCATGGAACGGGTGGTGGTGCAGAAGGTCTCTGTCCGGACTCACCAAACAAAGGATGTGGATGACAGTCCTGAAAGCTAATAATAAAAAAATAAGCAAACTTATAATAAGTGACTACCCAAAAAAATATCCAAAAAATATATCAAAATATATATAAAGTCCCATACACCTAAAGTCCAAATAAAGTTCACGTATCCAAAATCTTTACAAGTGATCTCTCAATTTGTCTTTATCCCCGGATCAGATTGGTGATATATTCCAGAGAATCTTCAAGTGCCTCAAAAAACAAAAAAACTAAACATAGTGTGTTACCCTAAAAATTATATATTATGTGCAAAAGACACACGTGTAACATGCAAAATACACAATAAAAGTGTCACAGCAATCGTGAGATCTCCAGGGTATAAATTGAGTTATTAACTTCACTGCACACAATAAACAAAGTGCATAATTACCCCCATCAAAGATATAATCAGCATAGAGTCCATATTAAAGATGAAAGTGTCTTCACACATGGATCAAATATCGTCTCCTGCCTTTGCCCACAGACCTCATAAACAGACCAGGGATCAGTATATATATTAAAATATCATCAATTTTATTGTAGCAACTTACATTCAAGTTGGATGAGTACAGCTTCCATACACTGGGAACGTCCCCATAAAATGAGCCCACTCCTTCGTGGTGACTGATTTACAGCCCCTTATTCATAAAACCGAGAGAGCCAGGTAACCATGGGAGTCTCAGGGGTTGGAACCACCGCGTGTTCCCGAATCCAAGATGGCCGCCCCGGCACTTCCGGAAAAACGTCAGTACGTCACAACGTCACGTGCCCCCGGACGCGTTTCGTCACATCCGGACTTTTTCAACAGGGATCCCATGTGTGAAGACACTTTCATCTTTAATATGGACTCTATGCTGATTATATCTTTGATGGGGGTAATTATGCACTTTGTTTATTGTGTGCAGTGAAGTTAATAACTCAATTTATACCCTGGAGATCTCACGATTGCTGTGACACTTTTATTGTGTATTTTGCATGTTACACGTGTGGCGCATAATATATAATTTTTAGGGTAACACACTATGTTTAGTTTTTTTGTTTTTGAGGCACTTGAAGATTCTCTGGAATATATCACCAATCTGATCCGGGGGAATAAAGACAAATTGAGAGATCACTTGTAAAGATTTTGGAATACGTGAACTTTATTTGGACTTTAGGTGTATGGGACTTTATATATATTTTGATATATTTTTTGGATATTTTTTGGGTAGTCACTTATTATAAGTTTGCTTTATTTTTATTATTATGTTTGTACTTCAGGGAAGGAATGTTAAGCAATTTATTAGGTTTGTGGTAGAGGAAGAAAGTGCTATTTATTTTGTATTGAGTCCTGAAAGCTCTCGGTCCCTGTGCACCCCTAATAGGGCTCCAAGCTCATCCAGGGAAGAAACTTTTTTATAGACAGAATTTGCTGGTTTTATTTTCCCCTCATTCTAAATTGTTACTAATTATATAATAATGCTATTTATTGTTTAATTATCAAAAACAAAAAAATGAATTTACAATAAAAGAAAATGGAAGATGATAAGCAGAGAAATCGACAAAACTGGAAATGATTCTCCATGAAGATGACACGCGCGTTCCATCGGACGCGTTCTGAAGATCCCTGCGACAGACTCCTGCGGTGCGGGCACATGGGTGGATCTCCGGCTCCATCTGCTGGGGAGTAAGACATGACATGGGAATATCTGATCAAATCTACATCAGTCAGATCATTTCAAAGGCAGAACTTCGCTCTCTCAGCCAACACGGACGGGGGGGACTGACAACTCATGGGGCCCCCGGGCAATAGGGGATCATGGGGTCCCTGGGCAAGGGGGCATCATGGGGCCCCTGTGTCCTCGCCCAGACTCAAACCACACCCAAAACAGCCTATGAAAGGTACCAGGGGCATCTTTATGGGCCCCCTACTGACCCCGGGCCCTCGGACAGTGTCTGAGTGCTGGAATGGTCAGTCCGCCCCTTACACGGACTATTTGTAATCATCATGCTGCTAGCATTAGTAAAATAGATAGTGGAGGGAGATTAGACGTGTTTCAATCTTTATTTCTTACATATAGCAAAAGAAAAATCCCAGCAGTGAATAAATACCACCAAAAGAAAGTTTTATCTGTTTAAAAAAATGCTAAAAATTCATCTGGGTACAGTGTTGCATGACCGCGCACAATTGTCATTCAAAGTGTGATAGCGCTGAAAGCTGAAAATTGGCCTGGACAGGGAGGGGGTGAAAGTGTCCGGACAGGAAGGGGGGGGAAAGTGTCCGGACAGGAAGGGGGGGAAAGTGTTCCGGACTGGAAGGGGGGGAAAGTGTCCGGACTGGAAGGGGGGTGAAAGTGTCCGGACTGGAAGGGGGGGGAAGTGTCCGGACAGGAAGGGGGGGGGGAAAGTGTTCGGACTGGAAGGGGGTGAAAGTGTCCGGACTGGAAGGGGGGTGAAAGTGTCCGGACTGGAAGGGGGGTGAAAGTGTCCGGACTGGAAGGGGGGGGGAAGTGTCCGGATCGGAAGGGGGTGAAAGTGTCCGGACCGGAAGTGGGTGAAAGCGTCCGGACCGGAAGTGGGGTGAAAGCGTCCGGACCGGAAGGGGGTGAAAGTGTCCGGACCGGAAGGGGGTGAAAGTATTCCGGACCGGAAGGGGGGAAAGTGTCCGGACAGGAAGGGGGGGGAAAAGTGTCCGAACAGGAAGGGGGGGGAAAGTGTCCGGACCGGAAGGGGGGGGGGAAAGTGTCCGGACCGGAAGGGGGGTGAAAGGGTCCGGACCGGAAGGGGGTGAAAGTGTCCGGACAGGAAGGGGGGAAAGTGTCCGGACTGGAAGGGGGTGAAAGTGTCCGGACTGGAAGGGGGTGAAAGTGTCCGGACTGGAAGGGGGGAAAGTGTCCGGACAGGAAGGAGGTTGAAAGTGTCCGGACTGGAAGGGGGGGAAAGTGTCCGGACTGGAAGGGGGGGAAAGTGTCCAGACAGGAAGGGGGGGGAAGTGTTCGGACTGGAGGGGGGGAAGGGGGGGGAAGTGTCCGGACTGGAAGGGGGGGTGAGAGTGTCCGGACTGGAAGTGGTTAAAGTGCACTTTATAAAGAGGTTTGAATGGATAAAAGACTTTTTTTTTTTACTTTTTTCTGACCTCCGGAATGGATTATTGGTTTTCAATGCATTCCGCGTTTCGGTTTATAAATTTTTCACAATACGAAACGTCCCGGAGAACGCATTAAATTCATAAAACCGAGGTACGCCTGTATTACAATATTAGCTATTAAATAATAAACACAATGCTCACAGGATAAAGGTCTTATTTATGCACAAAGGAAGTAAAACACTAACAGAGAAATCTAAACAATATTTACCAGCATATAGGTATAAAGGAGCAGAGATGATACGTTACGTAAGTTCGTCCTCCAGAGCTGAGTATCCTTTGGCTGGGCCCTGTGTACAAAGAGGGAAGAAAGAGGACAAGCATGGCCAGACCTGCATTTTAAAGCACTCTCAGAGACCGCCCACACAAACACCCTGGACCCGCCTGGTGTAGTCCTCTGTCCAATGAGTGACGGACCATAACTCATAAGGGGCTGTCCTCCCTACTCATTAGGAAGCACAGGCGTACCTCGGTTTACGAATTTAATGCGTTCTCCGGGACGTTTCGTACTGTGAAAAATGTATAAACTGAAACGTGGTTTCCCATAGGGATGCATTGAAAACCAATTAATCCGTTCTGGAGGTCAGAAAAAAGTTTTTAAAAAGTCGCTGTCACTATAGGTCAGTGGCGGTTTTTAAATGTAATTACTGGCTTTTTTTTCCTTTCACTATAGCTCAGAGAATCAGCTGTCACTTTCCCCCCAGCTAAAAGAAAAAATGTTTCCTTTAATTTATTTCCCCGAGTTAAAAGAAACAATGTTTCCTTATAGTTTGTTTCTTCGAGTTAAAAGAAACAATATTTCCTTTTAGTTTGTATCCCCGAGTTAAAAGAAACAAGGTTTCCTTTTAGTTTGTTTCCCGAGATATAAGAAAACAATGTTTCCTTTAGCTCTGGGGAAAGTGACAGCTAATTGTGTGAGATGTAGTGAAGAAAAAAAAAAGCCGGCAATTGCATTTTATAATCGGCACCAATATTAGGTGTGTAGTTCCACTCCTCCCCCTGGGGGAGTTCATGTGCATCTCCCATTCTTTTTGATGATGTTTCAGGTGAACCAGAGGTTGTTGTTGATGTGAATTTTTTTTTTTTATTGTTTGAAGACATGTTTTGAGCTTTGTTCCTTCCCCTATTTCTGTTTACAACTGGGCGGGAAGGAATAAAATGTAAAAAGGAAAAAGAAACAATGTTTCCTTTCAGTTTGTTTCCCGAGATAAAAGAAATAATGTTTCCTTTTAGTTTGTTTTCCCGAGTTAAAAAAAAAGTTTCCTTTTAGTTTGTTTCCCGAGATAAAAGGAACAATGTTTCCTTTTAGTTTGTTTCTCTGAGTTAAAGGAAAAAATGTTTCCTTTTAGTTTGTTTCCCGAGTTAAAAGAAACAATGTTTCCTTTTAGTTTGTTTCCTGAGCTAAAAGAAACAATGTTTCCTTTTAGTTTGTTTCCTGAGCTAAAAGAAATAATGTTTCCTTTTAGTTGTTTCCTGAGCTAAAAGAAACATGTTTCCTTTTAGTTTGTTTGCTGAGCTAAAAGAAACAATGTTTCCTTTTAGTTTGTTTCCCCGAGTTAAAAAAAAAATTTTCCTTTTAGTTTGTTTCCCGAGATAAAAGGAACAATATTTCCTTTTAGTTTGTTTCCCTGAGTTAAAAGAAACAATGTTTCCTTTTAGTTTGTTTGCCAAGATAAAAGAAACAATGTTTCCTTTAGCACTGGGGAAAGTGACAGCTAATTCTCTGAGATGTAGTGAAGGAAAAAAAAGCTGGCAATTGCATTTTATAATCAGCACTGATATTAGGTGTGTAGTTCCACTCCTCCCCCTGGGGAGGCTCCCTCACCCACATCTTCAATCTCTCCTCTCTCCTCCGGCACTTTCCCTTCCCCTCTGAAACATGCGCACATCACCCCCATACTTAAAAAGTCCTCCCTGGACCCCAATGACCCGAACAACCTCAGACCCATCTCCCTGCTGCCATTCACATCTAAACTTCTCAAGAGCCTCGTCTAACACCCGCCTAAGCTCTCACCTCACCGACAACAACCTCCTCGATCCCCTACAGTCCGGCTTCCGTCCCCTACACTCCACCGAAACTGCCTTACTCAAACTCACCAACGATCTGCTAACCGCCAAAGCTAATGGCCACCATCCAGTGTTCCTACTCCTTGACCTCTCTGCGGCCTTCGACACAGTCCACCACCCCTCCTCAAAAAAACTACACTCCCTCGGCCTCAGAGATTCTGCTCTCTCCTGGCTCTCATCCTACCTGTCACAACGCTCCTTCAGCGTTACCTATAATGCTACCACCTCCCCCTCACTCCCCCTCTCTGTCGGGGTCCCTCAAGGCTCTGTCCTCGGGCCCCTTCTCTTCTCCATCTACACCTCCTCCCTTGGCCAACTCATACACTCTCACTACCAACTACCACCTCTATGCCGACGACACACAAATCTATCTCTCAACCCCCCACCTCACCCCCTCGGTCTCCACCCGAATCACACACCTACTGAGCAACATATCAGACTGGATGTCGCTCCACTTCCTTAAACTGAACCTCTCCAAAACCGAGTTTCTTGTCTTCCCCCCACCCCCCCGGACACCACCCCCCATTGACTTCTCCATCATGTCCAACAACGCCACCATCAAACCCGCCCTGCAGGCCAGAGTACTTGGTGTCATTCTGGACTCCAACCTATCCTTCCAGCCCCAAGTCCAATCTTTAACAAGCTCGTGCAGACTCCACCTCCGCAACACACTCCACCAAAATGCCTCCACGTCCGCAACATCGCCTAATCCGCACGTTCCTAACCCCAGAAACCACTAACAGCTCATCCACTCCCTCATCATATCACGACTCGACTACTGCAACTCCCTCCTCACTGGCCTGCCTTGCCGCTGGCTATCCCCACTTCAGTCAATCCTGAATACGGCTGCCAGACTCATCCACCTCATCAACTGCTCCGTATCCGCCACCCCCCTCTGCCAATCCCTCCAGCAGCTTCCGATTGCGCAACGGATCAAATTCAAAATCCTAACACTGACGTACAAAGCTGTCCACCATACTGCCCCGAACTACATCACTGACCTAATATCCAAGTACCACCCCACGCACACTCCGCTCCTCACAAGACCTCCTTCTCTCTAGTTCCCTGGTCTCCTCCTCCCATGCCCGCCTCCAGGACTTCTCCAGGGTGTCACCCATCCTCTGGAAACTCCCGCCCCAACCCATCAGATTATCACCTACTCTCCTCTCCTTTAGGCGCACCCTGAAAACCCACCTCTTCAGGGAAGCCTACCCCACCCCCCTGCTTACTTGCCAACCTCCTCCACTCCTCCTACCACTCCATCCCCCACAGCTATCTCCTCCTGTGCCACCATCCCCTCCCTCCTAGATTGTAAGCTCCAAGGAGCAGGGCCCTCAATCCCCTCGTGTATTGTATTGTATTGTTCTGTCACATGTTCTGTCCCCCTTTGTAATGTACAGCGCTGAGCAAACCATTGGCGCTATATAAATACTGTATAATAATAATAATAATAATTTTCTCTATTATCTTGACAATAAAAGCTGTTTGGATTAAAAAAAAAAAAAAAAAATTGGCACCGACATAGACTTCATATTGCAAAGGCCGAGGCGTTATTTTCAATGGATTTTCATTCGTAAACCGAGGAACGCCGGCATAGTATTACCCCAGCCATGCTCCCAGAAGTATGTTGTCGTCTCCACCAGGGGGCACTGCTATACTGCCAAAAATGCTCTGACCCAGGTCCACATTCCAGTCCACATCAGGCTTCTTCCTTCTGGCTAGAAGACATGTAAACTGTCCTTGCCATGTAACCTGTCCTTGCCATGTAACCTGTCCACCTGTCCTTGCCATGTAACCTGTCCTTGCCATGTAACCTGTCTTGCCATGTAACCATGTCCACCTGTCCTTGCCATGTAACCTGTCCTTGCCATGTAACCTGTCCACCTGTCCTTGCCATGTAACCTGTCCTTGCCATGTAACCTGTCCTTGCCATGTAACCAGTCCACCTGTCCTTGCCATGTAACCAGTCCTTGTCATGTAACCTGTCCTTGCCATGTAACCTGTCCACCTGTCCTTGCCATGTAACCAGTCCTTGCCATGTAACCTGTCCTTGTCATGTAACCTGTCCTTGTCATGTAACCTATCCTTGTCATGTAACCTGTTCTTGCCATGTAACCACTCCTTGCCATGTAACCAGTCCTTGCCATGTAACCTGTCCACCTGTCCTTGCCATGTAACCTGTCCACCTGTCCTTGCCATGTAACCAGTCCTTGCCATGTAACCTGTCCACCTGTCCTTGCCATGTAACCAGTCCTTGCCATGTAACCTGTCCACCTGTCCTTGCCATGTAACCAGTCCTTGCAATGTAACCAGTCCTTGCCATGTAACCTGTCCTTGCCATGTAACCTCTCCTTGTCATGTAACCTGTCCTTGCCTTGTAACCTGTCCTTGCCATGTAACCTGTCCTTGCCATGTAACCAGTCCTTGCTATGTAACCTGTCCTTGTCATGTAACCTGTCCTTGCCATGTAACCTGTCCTTGCCATGTAACCTCTCCTTGTCATGTAACCTGTCCTTGCCATGTAACCTGTCCTTGCCATGTAACCAGTCCTTGCCATGTAACTTGTCCTTGTCATGTAACCTGTCCTTGCCTTGTAACCTGTCCTTGCCATGTAACCTGTCCTTGTCATGTAACCTGTCCTTGTCATGTAACCAGTCCTTGCCATGTAACCAGTCCTTGCCATGTAACCTGTCCTTGCCATGTAACCAGTCCTTGCCATGTAACCTGTCCTTGTCATGTAACCTGTCCTTGCCATGTAACCTGTCCTTGCCATGTAACCTTTCCTTGTCATGTAACCTGTCCTTGTCATGTAACCTGTCCTTTAAGGGCTCATGTACACTGCAGCTGATAAATTGATGTTCAGGAGCTTTTCTGCGTTTTTTTCAGCAGCCCCTGAACTCTCCCTAATGTCCTCCTATGTGTCCGTGTACACATCGTTATTTACAGGCAGTTGAGTTTACAGTCGTTTTTTTTGAACGCACCACACTTGTGTTCAGCAGTCGATTTTATCAGCGTTTCAATCACCAAACGCTTGTAAACGCGGATAAGCGAGCCAGGAGTGCAGGGGTCAGAACTACATGGCTCACAGCATGCAGGGGTCAGGAGTACATAACTCACAGAATGCAGGGGTCAGGAGTATATATAATTCACAGAATGCAGGGGTCAGGAGTATATAACTCACAGAATGCAGGGGTCAGGAGTGTATAAACACACACAGAATGCAATGCAAGGGTTAGGCGTATATAACTCACAGAATACAGGGGTCAGGAGTATATAACTCACAGAATCACAGTCAGGAGTATATAATTCACAGGGGGTCAGGAGTATATAATTCACAGAATGCAGGGGGGTCAGGAGTATATAACTCACAGAAATACAGGGGTCAGGAGTATATAACTCACAGAAGGCGGGGGTCAGGAGTATGTAATTCACAGAATGCAGGGGTCAGGAGTATATAACTCACAGAAGGCGGGGGTCAGGAGTGCATAACTCCCAGAGTGCACGCCACCTATCGGGCCTGTAGCACACAGCCAAGGACAGTGTCCTGAATTTCCTCCTCGGCTCAGTGCTACAGGTCTGATAGGTGGTGGGCAGGATGGGGGGCTGCAACAGAAGTCAGCAACTGTATCATTCAGATGAAGAAGTAGAACAATGTGGGGCGGCTGCAGAGTTTGGACCTGGGGAACATATCCTGACTGGGACCAGAACTCTCATAATGGGGCTGGATGGCAACCATATTCCATATACAATAAAAATGGCGGAGCCAGGAAATGCCATCCTTTCCGATATTTCTCCTTTTCATTTTTTTTTTAAGTTCAACAGCAAAGACTGGAATTGAGGGATGGAAGCAACGCATGCGAGCTGTCTGTATAAGGTGAACGACGTGATGACCTTTAGGAGGCCCCGACGGAAGCTGCCCTATCACAGTCCATGTCTCCCTATAAGTCCTAATGCGAATATCTCGATGTTTTCACCCCCGGATTGTGATCATACGAGTGTCTGTGTGACCTCAGCGCTGTCCATGAGTGGGGATCATATGACATGACATGAGAGGAGTAAACAAGCCGCATGAAGCCGGTTTGGCCCTTGCAGCAGGTTTGTCACTATGCTGCCACATTCTGGAGATGGCGGCTATGAATCGCAGCTGTTAACCAGGAGATTATTCTGCCATTTGCTGGGTGTGATGGCCGGGATATCCCGGGATCAGGGGCCCAACCAGATGGATATCATTGGAGCCTTTAACCGCTAATGGATGACAAAGGGTGAGCACTAAGTGCCTGTTCCTTCCACCCCTCTGATGACCCCTGAGAATGGGGGGGGGCAGGGTTCTAAGTCCCCTCATTGCCAAATACCAGTTCAGACCTCTATAAGGCTGCAGTAGAAATTGATTTCCCCAGACGATACCCACATGGAAGAAAAATATATTTGAAATACTACAATTTTGGCCATATTCAATATATTTCAAAATATATTTCAATATATATATATATATATATATATATATATATATATAAATATTCACTGTATGTTGAAATGCGCTTTTATTACAAAATATATAAAAAATATATTTCAAATATACTGTATGTGTTTAAAAATACAAATCTACATTTTTGGAATGCAAATTTACAAATATATGTAAAAAATATATGTTAAAATTACTTTTTTATATGTTAAAAAAAATCTGAAGATTATATTTAAAAATATATATTTTTTAAAATATTTTTTTATATATTTTGTAATATATATATATATTTACTGCATGTTGAAATTTTTTTTTATTTACATGTTGCAAAATATATGAAAAATATTTTTTAAAATATATATAGATTTTAACTATATTCTTTAGATGGAGATGGATTATTTGGGAGATGTCGGTTCTCTATGGAGGAAATGGAGGCGGAGTAGTCCGGAGATGTCGGTTCTCTATGGAGGAAATGGAGGCGGAGTAGTTGGGAGATGTTGGTTCTCTATGGAGGAAATGGAGGCGGAGTAGTCGGGAGATGTCGGTTCTCTATGGAGGAAATGGAGGCGGAGTAGTCGGGAGATGTCGGTTCTCTATGGAGGAAATGGAGGCGGAGTAGTCGGGAGATGTCGGTTCTCTATGGAGGGAATGGAGGCGGAGTAGTCGGGAGATGTCGGTTCTCTATGGAGGGAATGGAGGTGGAGTAGTCTGGAGATGTTGGTTCTCCACGGAGGGAATGGAGGTGGAGTAGTCAGGAGATGTTGGTTCTCCATGGTGCTGGAATGGAGGTGGATTAGTCGGGAGATGTCGGTCCTCCATGGTGCTGGAATGGAGGTGGATTAGTCGGGAGATGACGGTTCTCTATGGAGGGAATTGAGGTGGAGTAGTCGGGAGATGTCAGTTCTCCATGGTGCAGAAATGGAGGTGGAGTAGTCAGGAGATGTTGGTTCTCCATGGCATTCAGCTATGGGGGGATGGAGGAGCTCAGTTAAAGGGGGTGGAGGAGCTCAGCTATGGGGGATGGAGGAGCTCAGCTATGGGGGATGGAGGACCTCAGTTATGGGGGATGGAGGACCTTAGTTATGGGAGATGAAGAAGATCTGCTATGGGGTATTGAGAACATCACTTTTAGGGGATGGAGGTGCTCAGCTATGGAAGATGGAGGAGCTCAGCCATAGGGGGATGGAGGACCTCAGTTATCAGGGATGGAGGACCTTAGTTATGGGAGATGAAGAAGATCTGCTATGGGGGATGAAGAACATCAGTTTTAGGGGATGGAGGTGCTCAACTATGGAAGATAGAGGAGCTCAGCTATGGGGGGATGGAGGTGCTCAGCTATGGGTAGATGAAGGAGCTCAGCTACGGAAGGATGGAGGTGCTCAGCTATGGGGGATGGAGGTGCTCAGCTATGGGGGATGGAGGAGCTCAGTTATGGGGGATGGAGGACCTCAGATATGGGGAACCTCAGCTGTGGGGGATGGAGAAGATCATTTATGGGCGATGGAGGACGTCAGTTATGGCAGATGGAGGTGTTCAGCTATGAGAGATGGAGGAGTTCAGTTTTAGAGAATGAAGTAGCTCAGCTATGAGAGATGGAAGAGCTCAGTTATAGAAGACATCAGTTATGGGGGATGGAGGAGCTCAGCTATGAGGGATGGAGGAATTCAGCTATTGGAAACCTCAGCTATGAGAGATGAAGAAGCCCAGCTACTGAGATTAGAAGAAAGGAGGTTTAACTTTGGATCGAGGGTTCTTCACTGTTAGAGCGGGGACTCCCTTCCCCCGGAAATGGTACTAGCAGAGTGTGGACAGCTTCAAAACAACTTTTAGGTGTCCTCAGGAGGCGGAATATGAAGGGCTAGGAGAATAAAAGTCACACACAAACACACACACTTCACATGAACGATGTGTAATCCTTTATGCTGCTGGCATTAGTAGACCCAGGAGGACCCAACTGCTGACACAGAAATATGGGAGGAGACCCAGGAGGACCCCACTGCTGACACAGAAATATGGTACGAGACCCAGGAGGACCCCACTGCTGACACAGAAATATGGTGGGAGACCCAGGAGGACCCCACTGCTGACACAGAAATATGGTACGAGACCCAGGAGGACCCCACTGCTGACACAGAAGTATGGTGGGAGACCCAGGAGGACCCCACTGCTGACACAGAAATATGGTACGAGACCCAGGAGGACCCCACTGCTGACACAGCAATATGGTGGGAGACCCAGGAGGATCCCTCTGCTGACACAGAAATATGGGAGGAGACCCAGGAGGACCCCACAGCTGACACAGAAATATGGTGAGAGACCCAGGAGGACCCCACTGCTGACACAGAAATATGGGAGGAGACCCAGGAGGACCCCACTGCTGACACAAAAATATGGTAGGAGACCCAGACACACAAAAATATGGTAGGAGACCCAGCCGAGGACCCCACTGCTGACACAGAAATATGGTAGGAGACCCAGGAGGACCCCACTGCTGACACAGAAATATGGTAGGAGGACCCCGCTGCTGACACAGAAATATGGGAGGAGACCCAGGAGGACCCCACTGCTGACACAGAAATATGGGAGGAGACCCAGGAGGACCCCACTGCTGACACAGAAATATGGTAGGAGACCCAGGAGGACCCCACTGCTGACACAGAAATATGGTAGGAGACCCAGGAGGACCCCACTGCTGACACAGAAATATGGTAGGAGACCCAGGAGGACCCCACCGCTGACACAGAAATATGGTGGGAGACCCAGGAGGACCCCACTGCTGACACAGAAATATGGTAGGAGGACCCGCTGCTGACACAGAAATATGGTAGGAGACCCAGGAGGACCCCACTGCTGACAAAGAAATATGGTAGGAGACCCAGGAGGACCCCACCACTGACACAGAAATATGGGAGGAGACCCAGGAGGACCCCACTGCTGACACAGAAATATGGCAGAAGACCCAGGAGGACCCCACTGCTGACACAGAAATATGGTACGAGACCCAGGAGGATCCCACCGCTGACACAGAAATATGGTAGGAGACCCAGGATGACCTCACTGCTGACACAGAAATATGGTGGGAGACCCAGGAGGACCCCAATGCTGACACAGAAATATGGTGGGAGACCCAGGAGGACCCCACTGCTGACACAGAAATATGGTAGGAGACCCAGGAGGACCTCACTGCTGACACAGAAATATGGTAGGAGACCCAGGAGGACCCCACTGCTGACACAGAAATATGGTGGGAGACCCAGGAGGACCTCACTGCTGACACAGAAATATGGTAGGAGACCCAGGAGGACCCCACTGCTGACACAGAAATATGGGAGGAGACCCAGGAGGACCCCATTGCTGACACAGAAATATGGTGGGAGACCCAGGAGGACCTCACTGTTGACACAGAAATATGGTAGGAGACCCAGGAGGACCCCACTGCTGACATAGAAATATGGGAGGAGGACCCCACTGCTGACACAGAAACATAAAAAAGCCAGACTGGAGTTTACCAAAACTCACCTGATGAAATCAAAATCCTTCTGGGAGAATGTGCTGTGGACAGACGGAACCAAATTCCAGCTTTTTGGTAAAGTCCATCATTCTACTGTTTTCAGAAAAAGCAATTTAAACCCTTTAAAGAAAAGAATCCAGTCCCTCCAGTCACACATGGTGGGGGGTCACAGTCCCTCCAGTCACACATGGTGGGGGGGGGGTCACTGATGGTTTGGGGTTGCTTTGCTGCTTCAGGCACTGGATGTCTTGACCATGTGCATGGCATTATGAAATCTGAAGACTACCAAGGAATTCTGGGATGCAATGTAGGGCCCGGTGTCAAAAAGTTGGGTCTCCAATGTCAGAGGTCATGGGTCTTCCAGCAGAACAATGACCCAAAGCACACGTCAAAGAGCCCCCAGAAATGGTTTCAGACAAAGCGCTGGAGAGGACTGAACTGGCCAGCAATGAGTCCAGATCTCCATCCCATAGAGCTCCTGTGGAGAGATCTCAGAACAGCAGTTGGGAAAAGGAACCTTCCAATCTGAAGAGAAATTCCAGTAGAGAGGTGGAAGAAACTTATTGATGGTTACAGGAAGCCATTGATTTTAAGTATTCCTTTCAAGGGCCGTGTTACCAAATATTACATGGAGGGTACCAATAATTCTGTCCGGTCCATTTTTGGGGTTTTGGGTGGAATTTGTCAGATTTGGCTTTTTACTTCTCCACTCTCTTGTGTCATCCCAATACAAGCCAAAGAAATATACATGAGAATGCCGAAATATTTGTCATTACAGCGATTTTCTGGGTGAAGTGGTGTGTGATTGGACAGAAATGCCGTGGGGGGGGGGGGGGGGGGGGGGGGGGGGGAGAAGATGTTTGGCCGGGACTGTATCTCTTTACCGGCGTTTAGAACCGGCAGCATTTCGAGGAAAAAAAAAACCCAACAAATTGCATTCAGCAGAAAAGCTTTTGCGCATAAAAACCACTCAAAAGCACCTGTAGGCACCTAAACGCATGTTGACGCCAATCCCCAAGCATAAATTACCCCCCTTCCAGTACAAATGCCCCCCCTGCTGAATTCCCCCTCCCAGTACAAATCTTTGCCCCTCCATCCCCTCCCTCCTACTATGTCACCACTTCTAGGAAAAAATCCCTCCCTCCCAACACAAATCCCTGCAAATCACCACTCCTAGAACACCCTCCCCCCTCAAATTATCAATCCTAGAACTATCCTTACCCCTTGTTGCACCCCTCCCAATACAAACCCCTTATCCAAATCTCCTCACAGCCCCCCCACCTCACATTATACCACAGTGCCCAGGACAGCCTCCCCTCTCCTTGTGCATCGCGCGCACTCCTGGCAAAAGGTCCCAATTGCCGATCATCACAGTGGTCAGATGACCCTAAACCCCGCCCCCGCCTCCCGGCATCACAAGCCCCTTAAAGGCCCAGGAGGCACGGGTGCCAAGGGGTTAAACTTACAAGTGAATTTTTTGTACCACTATCATTGGCTTCTGAAGTTTACAAATGCGGCAATTTATAAATGGAAAGTTTTAGCTCCGGGAAACGATTGTCTCACAGATAAAAAGTGCATTTCATATGTAGCTATACAGATCTGACCAAAATGAGGGACAAATGAGGAAAGAGGGACAGAAGGACTTTGTCCAAATCGGGGACAGCCCCTCCAAATCAGGGACAGTCCCTCGAAATGGGGAACAGCCCCTCGAAATCAGGAACAGCCCCTCAAAATCAGGGACAGCCCCTCGAAATCAGGGCCAGTTGGGAGGTTTCTTACCACTACTATTGGCTTTTGAAGTTTACAAATGTGGAAATTTCGAAATGGAAAGTTTTAGCACCGGGAAACGTTTTTTTTTCAAAGATAAAAAGTGCATTTTATATGTAGCTATACGGATCGAACCAAAATGTGGGACAAATCGAAATCAGGGACAGTCCTTCGAAATCAGGGACAGCCCTTTGAAATCGGGGACAGCCCTTTGAAATCAGGGACAGCCCCTCGAAATCAGGGACAGCCCCTCAAAATCAGGGACAGTCCCTCCAAATCGGGGACAGCCCCTTAAAATCAGGGACAGTCCCTCAAAATCAGGAACAGTCCCTCCAAATCGGGGACAACCCCTTAAAATCAGGGACAGTCCCTCAAAATCAGGGACAGTCCTTTGAAATTAGGGCCAGTTGGGAGTTTTTTTTTACCACTACTATTGTCTTTTGAAGTTTACAAATGCGGCAATTTCGAAATGGAAAGTTTTAGCACCGGGAAATACTTTTTTCACAGATAAAAAGTGCATTTTATATGTAGCTTTAGGGATCGGACCAAAATGAGGGACAAATGAGGAGGAAAGAGGGACAGAAGCACTTTGTTCCAAATCGAAAACAGCCCCTCCGAATCAGGGACAGTCCCTTGAAATGGGGAACAGCCCCCTCAAAATCAGGAACAGCCCCTCGAAATCAGGGACAGCCCCTCGAAATCAGGGCCTGTTGGGAGATTTTTTTACCACTACTATTGGGCTTTTGAAGTTTACAAATGTGGAAATTTCAAAATGGAAAGTTTTAGCACCAGGAAATGCTTTTTTTTCACAGATAAAAAGTGCATTTTATATGTAGCTATACGGGTTGGACCAAAATGAGGGACAAATGAGGAGGAAAGAGGGACAGAAGGACTTTGTTCCAAATCGGGGACAGCCCATTGAAATCAGGGACAACCCCTCGAAATCAGGGACAGCCCCTCGAAATCAGGGACAGCCCCTTGAAATCAGGGGCAGTCCCTCCAAATCTGGGACAGCCCCTTGAAATCAGGGACAGCCCCTCGAAATTGAGGGCCAGTCCCTCGAAATTGCCAGTTGAGGTTTTTTACCACTACTATTGTCTTTTGAAGTTTACAAATGAGGAAATTTTGAAATGGAAAGTTTTAGCACGGGGGAAACGCTTTTTTCAAAGATAAAAAGTGCATTTTATATGTAGCTATACAGATCGGACCACAATGAGGGACAAATGAGGAGGAAAGAGTGACTTTTTTCCAAATCGGGGACAGCCCCTCGAAATCAGGAACAGCTCCTCGAAATCAGGAACAGCTCCTTGAAATCAACAGCTCCTTGAAATCAGGGCCAGTTGGGAGGTTTTTTACCACTACTATTTGGCTTTTGAAGTTTACAAATGCGGCAATTTCAAAATTGAACGTTTTAGCTCCGGGAAACACTTTAGTCACAGATAAAAAGTGCATTTTATATGTAGCTATACAGATCGGACCAAAATGAGGACAAATGAGGAGGAAAGAGGGACAGAGAGACTTTGTTCCAAATCAGGGACAGCCCCTCCAAATTGAGGACAGCCCCTCCAAATCAAGGACAGTAAAAGCCCCTCGAAATCAGGGACAGCCCCTCGAAATCAGGGACAATCCCTCGAAATCAGGAAGTAAATGCTACATGAGTCAGCGGCCCTTACTCCAGATGGCCGCAGCTATAAATACTAGGCGGTGATCTCTCAGCAAAAGACATGACGGGGACAAGGATGGACGGAGGAGTTCAGTACGAATAATAGAAATGAAGTTAATCGCGTTTTGGTTTGTAGTTCCACTTTAATAATATTTGATAACATCGAATATACAATAATCGCTACAAGAACGTTCGATCAGCATATAAGGGCCACACAAGGACGATGTTCTCCTGGTATTTGGATGGTTTCTCTGTGTGAACAAACGTACTTATAACTAGAGGAGGCCTCTTCTCCGACCCTTCTTTTCCGCGCTCCTCATTGGCTATTTCCCCACGTGACCGTGCATTCTGTAATAATTGGCTGTTTTCTTCGATCACGTGACCGGTATTCGTTAATCATTGACTGTTTTCCCCCACGTGACCGTGCATTCCGGAATCTTATGGCGGGGCCAGTCTTGGAGGTTCTCCGCTCCCCCATCCAGACTAGATTTATTAATAGAGGTCTCCCCGTATGTCGTTCTGTAGATCCGGCAGAGACGATGCCGCAGTCCGGCCCTCTCGTAACCTGTTGGATATATAGACAAGTACTGGAAGCTTGAGGTGGTCTGCCAGTAGTAAAAATGGCAGCGCAGCCACAGAGACGTGCTTACGTAGCCAGACGCAGGAGGAAGTGCTACGGCTGGTGGGGAGCGCGGAAGGGGGTAGTCACGTGTGGGCGCGGTCAGGTGATTGGAGGGCGGTGGTCAGCTGATCTCGGGCCGGTGTCAGGCAGCTTCTGTGTGTTCCCGGATCAGTGAGGAGAGGAGAGCCGCCATGAACGGACATATACTGCTCTACTCCGGGGTCTCCCTGGCCTTCTGGGCGACACTCATCATCGTAGGTGAGAGAGAGACCTCCCCGGCTGTCTGTGTACCTCCTGCCGGCGCCTCATCCCCTCCGGCCTACATGTACCCCCCCCAACCTGACCTCAGTGCTTCTGTCCCCCCAATATATATCACCCCTCCCCCTACACAGCCAGAACCACAGCACCTGACCCACTTCATCCCCTCCCCCAACACTGCACCCCAACACCTGACCCACCTCCTATCCCCTCCCCCAACACTGTACCCCCCAATACCTGACCCAACTCATCCCCTCCCCCAACACTGCACCCCAATACCTGACCCAACTCATATCCCCCCCCAACCCCTCCCCCAACACTGCACCCCACCCAACTCATATCCCCTCCCCCAACACTGCACACCCCAACACCTGACCCACCTCATATCCCCTCCCCAACACTGCACCTCAATACCTGACCCAACTCACACTCCCCCCCCCCAACACTGCAACCCCAATACCTGACCCAACGCATATCCCCTCCCCCAACACTGCACCCCAATAGCTGACCCAACGCATATCCCCCTCCCTCCCCCCAACACTGCACCCCAATATCTGACCCAACTCATATCCCCTCCCCCAACACTGCACCCCAACACCTTACCCACCTCATCCCCTCCCCCAACACCTTACCCCCTTCATATATCACCCCAACACCTGACCCGACTCATCCCTTCCCCCAACACTGCACCCCAAACCAATAGCTGATCCATCTCATCCCTTCCCCCAACATTGCACCCCCGTATCTGATCCATCTCATCCCCCCTCCCCCAACACTGCACCCCAATACCAGACCCATCTCATATCCCCTCCAACTCTGCACCCCACTTCATATATCACCCCAGTACCCTCCCCCACAGACCCCTCCCATACCCCAATACCTGACCAGTCTCCCCAACATTACATATATTATCTCTGTACCCCCCATAGACTCCCCTGTACCCCCATCACCCGGTACCTGACCCTTATGTCACCTGTCTCCCCAGCACTGCACAGCCTGCACCCCCCCATATATCTGTACACCCCCCATACCTTCCTCACCCCAACACCTGACCCTTTGTATATCTCCTGTCACCCCAACACTCCACAGCTTGCAGCCTGTCTCCCCCCTTCCCCATTTATCTGTTATAACACCCCCATACCTCCATCACCCCCAATACCTGACCCCCTTTGTCTTCTTTCACCCCAGCGCTGCAACAGCCAGCCCCCCCCCATATATCATCTTTATCACCCCAATACCTGGCCCTCTTTGTCTTCACCCCAAAACCTGCACTGTCACCCCCCCCCATATGTCATCTTTATCACCCCCAAAACCTGACCCTTATGTCTCCCCAAACCCTGCACTCCCCCCCCCCCCCCCCCCCCCCCATCATCTCTCACCGTGTACTCCATCACCCCAAAACCTGACCATGTATGTCTCCTGTCTCCACTGCACTACGCAGCCAGACCCCCACCCCCCCCCCCCTCCGCAACTCTGGACGTACCCAGGTATACCATCTCTACCCATCCCCCCCCCCCCAACTCATTTGGGTTCACTCTGACCTCCATAATGAGGACCCTTATATTTTCATCCCCATCCATCCCCCAGTACCTGAACCTGTTGCTTTGGTTTGGTCCTAGGTTCCCCCCCCCCGATCAGCTATTCTTCTTCTGTCATCTTGTTTCTGCTCCCCCTCTCGTCTCTTCGACCCCCCCCCCGATATGTGATGTGTTAACTAGGGGCATGCCAGAATGATGTGATAGGACTGGGAGGTCACTTTAGCATGCCTTAGCCATTGAGGTGATATGATGCAGCAGAGGTTGTCAGTGTGAGATTCCTGTGTATGGCAGACATGTGTGATCCCCTCCCCCATCAGGAGGGGGGGGTACAGATGTCAGATTTGGGGAAGTGTCTGTAGAAGGAAGTATCTCCCGCGGTGTCACCATTTCCATTCATCTGACGTCTTATGATTATTATTCCTGGAAGTGTCGGGCAGATAATCATTTCATGGACACCCCCCTCGTCCATCAGATCTGTGGGGGCTCTGTGCGTAGATCCGTCCCTCGCCAGGGGGGGGGGGGGGCTCTGTGCGTAGATCCGTCCCTCGCCGGGGGGCTCGGCTCTGTGCGTAGATCCGTCCCTCGCCGGGAAGGCTCTGTGCGTAGATCCGTCCCTCGCCGGGGGGGGCTCTGTGCGTAGATCAGTATGATCCGTCCCTCGCCGGGGGGGGGGGGGGGGCGCTCTGCGCGTAGATCCGTCCCTCGCCGGGGGGGGGGCTCTGCGCGTAGATCCGTCCCCTCGCCGGGGGGGGGGGGGGGGGGGCTCTGCGCGTAGATCCGTCCCTTCCCTCGCCGAGGGGGGGGAGGGGGGGCTCTGCGCGTAGATCCGCCCCTCGCCGCGGGGGGGGGAGGGGGGGGCTCTGCGCGTAGATCCGCCCCTCGCCGCGGGGGAGGGGGGGGGGGCTCTGCGCGTAGATCCGCCCCTCGCCCGCGGGGGAGGGGGGGCTCTGCGCGTAGATCTGCCCCCACTGATCATTTTTATGCAGTTTATTGCTCAGACATGAAGCTGTAGTACCGGTCTGTTCAGCTCTCATTGTGACTGTGGCGGGGGAAGGGGAGGGGGGGGGTCACCTCTGTTTGGGGTAAACATTGCACTCCTCCAGCGCTGGTTGGGGTCAGGGAAGTCCGGATCCGTCTGTCCTTCATTCAGGTCCCCTGGAGATCCGTCCTCCATGTACAGGGCACACACACCGTTAGATCTCATCCCCCCTCCCCCCAATATACACATATCCCCCCCCCCCCCTTCACAGATTTATTTGCTGATATCAGAACTGTCTGTGTTACCACAGAGCCTCCAGATGCTGGAATCGTATTTTCCATAACGATGCATCCAATCAGAGAGGCCATTGCACTCCTTAATTGCTGGTAGATCTAAAGGAGGTCGTGCAATCAGATTGTATGTGTGTGCCGGGGCTGTACGCTGATTGTACAATCGCCTTTAGACTTGTCAGACCTATGAGGACCGGCCTGAACCATTCAGGCGGGATTGTCCTCTGTTTATCGGCCGATCTGAAGGAGATTGTACAATCCGATTGTAGTGTGTGTGGACACCATTAGACATTGTGGTGAGGTTTATGATGAAAGTCGGCGTTCGATTATTACCCAGAAGAGGCTGAAAGACTACAGAGACCTGACCTTTGAGGATGACGTAACCCGGAGTTGGACCTTAAAGAAAATGGCGGACAAGTTGGGGAAGAGCGCGGTGAAGCGGCCATCACACGTTATTATTGAATCTGTTCGATGGATTTCACAATCGTTCTTCCTCTCCGGATCCCGATTGAGTCATTGTGAGCAATCCACACTTCCCCAAATCTTCTCCTTCTGTCACATGACCAGCCGTGCCATAGACCAGCCGGGGGGGGGCAACCTGGAGGACATGGAAGAAATAGAAGATCCCCGAGGGAGGGGGGTGTAGGGGGCGGGGTCAGCGTCCTGTAAAAAAAAACACTTTACCAAAAAAAAAAAATCAAGCTCCCAGTGAAGACAGCATGAAAAACACATGGAGGGGGGGGGGGGGCTGATTTACTGAAGGCAAATAGACTGTGCACTCTGACAGTGCAGCTATTCCAGAGCTCAGTACAGGAGGGGAAGCTTCACTGTGCTGAGAATAGCCAATCACAGGCAAGGAAAGTGAAAGAGCGTTTATGCCCGCAGATGATTGGTTGATGGAGGTCAGCAGAGCTTCCCCTCAGTTACTAAGCACTGGGCAACTGCAGAGTGCAGCGTCTATTCGTCTGTAGGAAACCCACCCCGTAGTGTCACACTAGTGACCTCTGCCCCCCCCCCCCCCCACACTGTAATATCCCCTGCCCCCCCTTCACATCCCCCCTTCCCCCACAGTAATATCCCCTGCCCCCCTTCATATTATCCCCTGCCCCCCTTCATATTATCCCCTGCCCCTCTTCATATCATCACCCCCCCCCCCACAGTAATATCCCTTGCCCCCCCTTCATATCTCCCTCCCCCCCCCACAGTAATATCCCCTGCCCCCCCTTCATATTTATCCCCTGCCCCTCTTCATATCATCACCCCCCCTCCCCCCCCCCCCCACAGTAATATCCCTTGCCCCCTTCATATCTCCCTCCCCCCCCACAGTAATATCCCCTGCCCCCCTTCATATTATCCCCTGCCCCCTCTTCATATCATCACCCCCCCCCACAGTAATATCTCCTGCCCCCCCTTCATATCTCCCTCCCCCCCCCACAGTAATATCCCCTGCCCCCTTTCATATTATCCCCTGCCCCTCTTCATATCATCACCCCCCCCCCCCCACAGTAATATCCCTTGCCCCCCTTCATATCTCCCTCCCCCCCCCCACAGTAATATCCCCTGCCCCCCTTCATATTATCCCCTGCCCCTCTTCATATCATCACCCCCCCCCCACAGTAATATCTCCTGCCCCCCCTTCATATCTCCCCCCCCCCCCCCCAGTAATATCTCCTGCCCCTCTTCATATCATCATCTCCCCCCCCCCCCCCACATTAATATCATCTCCCCCCAGTAATATCTGTCTCCCTTTTATCTTTTATATCATCCCCCCCCCCCCCCCCCCCCGAGTAATATCCTCTGTCTCCCCTTCACATCACCCCCCCCCCCCAAGTGTGTCTCCTGCCCCTCTGCCCCCTTTCACATCATTCCCCCCCAGTAATATCCTCTGCCTCTCATTCACATCATCCCTCCCCACTGGTGTGTCTCCGGCCCCTCTGCCCCCCTCACATCTCCCACACTAGTGTCCTCTTCCCCCCCCCCATCACATCACCCCCCCCCCCCACTGGTGTGTCTCCGGCCCCTCTGCTCCCCCTCACATCTCCCACACTAGTGTCCTCTTCGCCCCCCCTTCACATCACCCCCCCCCCCCCCCCACTGGTGTGTCTCCGGCCCCTCTGCCCCCCTCACATCTCCCACACTAGTGTCCTCTTCGCCCCCCCTTCACATCACCCCCCCCCCCCCCCCCCACTGGTGTGTCTCCGGCCCCTTCTGCTCCCCCTCACATCTCCCACACTAGTGTCCTCTTTGCCCCCCCTCACATCACCACCCCCCCCCCCACTGGTGTGTCTCCGGCCCCTCTGCTGCCCCTTCACATCTCCCACACTAGTGTCTCTCTTCCCCCTTCACATCACCCCCCCCCCCACTACTGTGTCTCCGGCCCCTCTGCTCCCCCTCACATCTCCCACACTAGTGTCCCTTCGCCCCCCCTTCACATCACCGCCCCCCCCCCCCCCCACTGGTGTGTCTCCGGCCCCTCTGCTCCCCCTACATCTCCCAACTAGTGTCTCTTTGCCCCCCCTTCACATCACCCCCCCCCCCCACTGGTGTGTCTCCGGCCCCTCTGCTCCCCTGTCACATCTCCCACACTAGTGTCCTCTTTGCCCCCCCTTCACATCACACCCCCCCCCCATGGTGTGTCTGGGGGAGGGGTGCTCCCCTTCCTTCCCACACTAGTGTCTTCCCTCCCTTCCTGTAGATCCTGACTGGGGGGGGGTGCATTTTACACTGGGCTACCGATGGTTGGGGGGGAAGGGGGTGCTCCCTTTAGGACTGGGCTTCCTGTAGATGGATGGGGGGGGGGGGGGGGGGGGTGCTTTTACACTGGGCTACCGATGGTTGGGGGGGAGGGGGTGCTCCCTTTAGACTGGGCTTCCTGTAGATGGATGGGGGGGGGGGGGTGCTTTTACACTGGGCTACCGATGGTTGGGGGGGAGGGGGTGCTCCCTTTAGACTGGGCTTCCTGTAGATGGATGGGGGGGGGGCTCCCTACACATGAGGCTGACAATAGAAGGGACTTCCCATAGTGTGCTGGAGTCCTCACAGTGATAGCGCCCCCCACAGGCCTCAGTCCCCCCCCCCCCACTCTATCTGTCTAGTGGTGGCTGTGTGATCCCGGACTATCAGTCTTCCTGCAACATTCCCATTGCTTTCCCCCCCCCCCCCCCCCCCCCTCTGTCTTGCGCCATATCTTCTGTTCCATTAGAAGTTTATCTCTGGGGGGCGATATGATGCTGGCCAGACCCCCCCCCAGCAACATTCCTAATCCTCTGTGCTGGAGTACTGTGATCAGAAGAACACGGAGCAGAAGTGTCATGTCCACAGAAGATGGGGGGAGGGGTGGGGCGTGTATACGGACAGAAGGTACATGTATACAGTATGTAACAGATCATTGCAGGGATCCGAGTCACAAATGTTTTGTCCAGAACTTGGAATCTGCTGCAGACGATACGAATGAAACCCCTATAGATGATCCGACACTAATCCGTGATAAGAGGTCCCACACCTGCCTGGAAAAGAAACAAAGTATCCCAATCCTGTCCTCTGTCATCCTCGTCCCGATATACGGATACTTTGTTTCTTTTCTATACTTGGCCGGTGAGTGCAGATCTCTTCTGATCACCGAATATTCTCATTTTAGTTCTGTGCTGATGGTGGAAACCTCATAGAAAGCGCATTTCATGTCTGATGCGAGTTTTTGTTTTCTCTCCTAGGAACCTGCTACACGATATTCGATCTGGGATTTCGCTTTGACGTAGCATGGTAAATGGGCTTCTGTATATACAATACGGCCACCATGTGTGATATGGCAGACACCTACCTCATCTGGTTGGTTGAAAAGTAGACAGGATTGTAGGATGTATGATTTATACTGTGTGTATGTGTCTAGATGTACACTATATTGCCAAAAGTATTGTCCCCCCCCTCCCCCCTCCCAAATCATGTGATTCAGGCGTTCCAATCCCCTCCAAATCATGTGATTCAGGCGTTCCAATCCCCTCCAAATCATGTGATTCAGGCGTTCCAATCCCTCCCAAATCATGTGATTCAGGGCGTTCCAATCCCCTCCAAATCATGTGATTCAGGCGTTCCAATCCCCTCCAAATCATGTGATTCAGGCGTTCCAATCCCCTCCAAATCATGTGATTCAGGCGTTCCAATCCCCTCCAAATCATGTGACTCAGGCGTTCCAATCCCCTCCAAATCATGTGATTCAGGTGTTCCAATCCCCTCCATGGCCACAGGTGTATACAATCAAGCCCTAGGCATGCAGACGGCTTCTACAAACATTGGTGAAAGAATGGGTCGCTCTCAGGAGCTCAGTGACTCCAAGCGTGGTCCCGTGATAGGTGGCCACCTGGGCAATAAGTCCATCCGTGACATTTCCTGGCTACTAAATATTCCACGCTCAACTGTTAGTGGGATTATAACAAAGTGGAAGCAACTGGGAACAACAGCCAACTCAGCCACCAAGTGGTAGGCCACGTCACATGACAGGGCGGGGTCAGCGCATGCTGAAGCGCACAGTGCGCAGAAGTCACCAACTGTCTGCAGAGTCAATAGCTAAAGACTCCAAATTGGTGTGGCCTTCAGATGAGCCCAACAACAGTGCGTAGAGAGCTTCATGGAATGGGTTTCCATGGCCGAGCAGCTGCATCCAAGCCTTACATCACCAAGTGCAATGCAAAGTGTCGGATGCTGTGGTGTAAAGCACGCCGCCACTGCACTCTAAAGCAGAGGAGACATGTTCTCTGGAGTGACCAATCATGCTTCTCTGGCAATCCGATGGGACGTGTCTGGGGTTTGGTGGCCAGGAGAACGGTACTTGCCTGACTGCATTGTGCCAAGTGTAAAGTTTGGTGGAGGGGGGATTATGGTGTGGGGGTGTTGTTCAGGGGGTGGGCTTGGCCCCCTAGTTCCAGTGAAGGGAACTCTTAAGGTGACATTTTGGACAATTTCATGCTCCCAACTTTGTGGGAGGAGTTTGGGGATGGCCCCTTCCTGGTCCAACATGACTGCCCACCAGTGCACAAAGCAAGGTCCATAAAGACATGGAGGAGCCAGTTTGGGGTGGAGGAACTTGACTGTCCTGCACAGAGTCCTGACCTCAACCCCATAGAACACCTTTGGGATGAATTAGAGTGGAGACTGCGAGCCAGGCCTCCTCCCCCGACATCAGTGCCTGACCTTGACAATGTGCTTCTGGAAGAATGGTCCAACCTTCCCATAGACACCCTCCTAAAACCTTGTGGACGGCCTTCCCAGAAGAGTTGAAGCTGTTATAGCTGCAAAGGGCGGGGCCAACTCAACATTGAACTCTACGGACTAAGACTGGGGGCCATTAAAGGTCATGTGCGGGGGGAAAGGGCGGGGCCAACTCAATATTGAACCCTACGGACTAAGACGGGGGGGGGGCCATTAAAGGTCATGTGCGGGGGCAAAGGGCGGGGCCAACTCAATATTGAACCCTACGGACTAAGACTGGGGGGGCCATTAAAGGTCATGTGCGTGGAAAGGGCGGGCCAACTCAATATTGAACCCTACGGGACTAAGACTGGGGGGCCATTAAAGGTCATGTGCGTGGAAAGGGCGGGGCCAACTCAATATTGAACCCTACGGACTAAGCCTGGGGGGACCATTAAAGGTCATGTGCGGGCAAAGGGCGGGGCCAACTCAATATTGAACCCTACGGACTAAGACTGGGAGGCCATTAAAGGTCATGTGCGGGGGAAAGGCGGGGCCAACTCAATATTGAACCCTACGGACGAAGACTGGGGGGCCATTAAAGGTCATGTGCGTGGAAAGGGGGGGGGCCAACTCAATATTGAACCCTACGGACTAAGACTGGGGGGTCATTAAAGGTCATGTGCAGGTGGAAAGGGCGGGGGCCAACTCAATATTGAACCCTACGGATTAAGACTGGGAGGCCATTAAAGGTCATGCGTGGGGAAAGGCCGGCAGGCAATTGTGGGGCAATATAGTGTGTGTATTTGCACACCTGAGAATATTTTTCTCTTCCGTGATGACAATGATGGATTATTCCAGGATTATGGTGTTCTGTATTATTAGCTAAAGTGACCAATTTATCTACAAATTAGATTGTGCTATTTTTTCAATACAAAAAAAGAGTAGAAAACGGTTGTAGTTGTAACTGTTGAGATTAATATTTCACATGAGAAAAATGGAAAAATAGCAATTTGGATCCTTAAAAAAAAAAAACAAAAAAAAACTTTGGGATGGGATCTTTCCATCTCACGTGTTGCGGGTAGATCTTGCGTCTGGACACGGGATCTGTGTGTTGTCACAGCCTCCATATTGAATGTTCTGTTTCCACGTTTCTTTTCCTTGTGACCGCCATCACTAAGACGAGAAGTAAAAGGAAAACCGAAATCCTCCTGATGTGGGTAATCGCCAGTCCCAGAAGTTCTCATCTTCCCCAACACGACCCAAAACTAACAGAAATGTTTCCGTTTGTGATTTTTGCGCTTTTTGATCTCCTCACATCGAGGTTTCTGCCTTCGGGGGATTTCATGAGACTAATGAATTCTTGGAATTCTGTGCAATTCTATAGACTCCTTTCAGCCGTTGTATCCTCCTATCCTTTATATCAGGGGGTCTCCAAACGTTTCAAACAAAGGTCCAGTTTACTGTCCTTCAGACTTTTGGGGGGGCTGGACTGTGGCCAACGAGGGTAGAAAATGTCCCGGGCCCAGCATCAGTGAGAATAAACCTAGCCTTAAGGGTTGGTGGTCTGTAGGAGGAGAATAGTGTCCCATCATTGGTGTCAGTGGGAGGAATAGTGCCCCATCATTGGTGTCGGCGGGGGGGAGTGGCGCCGCATCATGGTGGTCGGCAGGGGGGAGTGGCGCCGCATCATTGGTGTCGCGGGGGGAAGTGGGCGCCGCATCATTGGGTCGTCTGCGGGGGGGGAGTGGCGCCGCACTCATTGGTGTCTGCGTGTACGGGGGGGAGTGGCGCCGCATCATTGGTCGGCGGGGGAGTGGCGCCGCATCTTGGTGTCGGGGGGGGAGTGGCGCCGCATCATTGGTGTCGGCGGGGGGGAGTGGGCGCCGCATCATTGGTGTCGGCGGGGGGGAGTGGCGCCGCATCATTGGTGTCGGCGGGGGGGAGTGGCGCCGCATCATTGGTGTCGGCGGGGGGAGAGTGGCGCCGCATCATTGGGTGTCGGCGGGGGGGAGTGGCGCCGCATCATTGGTGTCGGCGGGGGGGGGGGAGTGGCGCCGCATCATTGGTGTCGGCGGGGGGGGGAGTGGCGCCGCATCATTGGTGTCGGCGGGGGGAGTGGCGCCGCATCATTGGTGTCGGCGGGGGGGAGTGGCGCCGCATCATTGGTGTCGGCGGGGGGGGGAGTGGCGCCGGCATCATTGGTGTCGGCGGGGGGGAGTGGCGCCGCATCATTGGTGTCGGCGGGGGGACTGGCGCCGCATCATTGAGTGTCGGCGGGGGGGAGTGGCGCCGCATCATTGGTGTCGGCGGGGGGGAGTGGCGCCGCATCATTGGTGGTCGGCGGGGGGGAGTGGCGCCGCATCATTGGTGTCGGCGGGGGGGGGAGTGGCGCCGCATCATTGGTGTCGGCGGGGGGGGAGTGGCGCCGCATCATTGGTGTCGGCGGGGGGGGGGAGTGGCGCCGCATCATTGGTGTCGGCGGGGGGAGTAGTGGCGCCGCATCATTGGTGTCGGCGGCGGGGGGGAGTGGCGCCCCAAGGGCGGATAAAGGCCAGCAAGGGGCCACAGTTTAGTGACCCCTGCTATATATGGTATAAGGTCTGTTATCGGAGGAGGTCATGTATCTTCTCTCCCTCTATATATGGTGTACAGTTTGTGCTCAAGTCTCCCTTCCCTGGCAGAAATGGTAAAATTTTGGCATTGATAGTAAAAATCTGACCGATCATACCAAAACTATTTTATTGAAGGATAGTGATGATATGAAGCCATTTATGATCACTTAGTTGTTCGGCTCCTTTTTTAAATCCTAATAACAGAAATCACCCGAATGGCCAGGATCAAAAGTCTCTGCCCGCCCTGGATCAGAAGTTCCCTCCCCTGGAATGTTTGACCTTGGTACAGACACACAAGGTGACACACACAGCTTGCAATGGCCATTAAAGATCCATTTCCACATCTTTGCCTTTTTTAAATTGCGATTAGTGTCCGGGTAATAAATAGTCAGAGTTTTACCTCTCATGTGGATGCACTGAGGAGGCCAGATACTGAGCCATGGGGAGCAGAAAAGAACAGTCAAAAGACCTGCGTAACAAGGTCATGGAAACGTTATAAAGATGGAAAAAGATATCCAAAGCCTTGAATATGGCAGTCAGTTTTGTTCAATCACTTAAGAAGTGGAAAGTTCGAGGCTCTCTTGACACCAAGCCAAGGTCAGGTAGACCAAGAAAGATTGCAGCCACAACTGCCAGAAGAATTGTTCGGGATACAAAGAAAACCTCCACAGGTAACCTCAGGAGAAATTCAGGCTGCTCTGGAAAAAAGACTGTTTGGGTGTTTCAAGGAGCACAATACGAAGATACTTGAACAAAAATGAGCTGCATGGTTGAGTTGTCAGAAAGAAGCCTTTACTGTGCCAATGCCACAAAAACGTCTGGTTACAATATTATTATTATTATACAGTATATAGCTCCAAAGGGTATGCTCAGCGCTGTACAGTAGCAAGGGGGACAGAACATGAGACAAGACAGTAACAATACACTACTTGAGGGGTTCGAGGGCCCCTGCTCTTTCGAGCTTACAATCTAGGAGGGAGGGGAAGGTGGTACAGGAGGAGATGGCTGTGGGGGATGGAGTGGCGGGAGGAGTGGAGGAGGTTAGTTGTGAGGTTGGGGTAGGCTTCCCTGAAGAGGTGGGGTTTCAGGGAGCGCCTGAAGGTGAGGAGGGTAGGCGACAGTCTGATGGATTGGGGTAGGGAGTTCCAGAGGATCGGGGGGAAGTCCTGGAGAAGTCCTGCAATCGGGCGTGGGAAGAGGAGACCAGGGAGCTAGAGAGTAGGAGGTCCTGTGAGGAGCGGGGGCACGGGTGGGGTAGTATTTTGGGTATCAGGTCAGTTATGTAGTTTGGGGCAGCATTGTGAGTGGCCTTGTAGGTCAGGGTTAGCAGTTTGAATTTGATGCGATTTGGGCAATCGGGAGCCAATGAAGGGATTGGCAGAGGGTGGAGGCGGATGTGGAGCGGTTGGTGAGGTGGATGAGTGTAGCCGCTGAGTTCAGGAGGGAAGACTGGAGTGGGGATAGAGTTCGTTAGGGTAGGCCAGTGAGGAGGGAGTTGCAGTTGTCCCAGGCGTGAGATGATGAGGGAGTGTACGAGTTGTTTGGTGGTGTCTGGGGTGAGGAATGTGCGTATCTTGGAGATGTTGCGGAGGTGGAGCCTGCAAGATCTAGATAGCAGTTGGATGTGGGGTAGGAAGGAGAGGTGGGGAGTCTAGGGTGACACCCAGGACTTTTGGTGTGTGGGGTGGGAGAGATGGTGGCGTTGTTAGTAGTGATGGAGAAGATGGGGGGGGGGGGGGGGGGGAGACCAGGAGCTCGGTTTTGGATAGGTTAAAGTTTTAGCAAATGGAGCGATATCCAGTCTGATATGTCGTTTAGGAGGTGGGCGATGCGGGCAGCGAATGAGAGGGGTGAGGTGGGGGTGGAGAGGTAAATTTGGGTGTCGTCGGCATAGAGGTGGGAGTGAATAAGTTTGCCAAGGGAGGAGGTATAGATGGAGAAGAGGAGGGGCCCGAGGACAGAGCCTTGGGGGACCCCAACAGGGAGGGGGAGGTGGCAGTGTTGTAGGTGACGCTGAAGGAGTGTTGGGAAAGGTAGGAGGAGAACCAGGAGAGAGCAGCGTCCTTGAAAGTCAAGGGAGTGCAGTTTGGCAAGGAGGAGAGGGTGGTCAACAGTGTCGAAGGCCGCGGAGAGGTCGAGGAGCAGGATAGAATAGTGGCCATTGGCTTTGGCGGTTAGCAGGTCGTTGGTGAGTTTGAGGGAGAGCGGTTTCGGTGGAGTGTAGGGGACGGAAGCCAGACTGTAGGGGATCAAGGAGGTTGTTGTCAGTGAGGTGGGCGCTTAGGCGATTGTAGGCTAAGCACTCGAGGAGCTGAAGGGCAACAAGGAGATGGGTCTAAGGTTAAGGTTAGTGGGGTCAAGGGAGGGTTTTTTTGAGTATGTGGGGTGATGTGTTGCGTGCTATAGAGGGGAGGTGAAGGTGCCAGTGGAGAGGGAGAGATTGAAGATGTGAGGGGAGCGAATGATGGGGGGGGGGGGGTGACTGGAGGAGCTGTGAGTGTCTGATAACACCTTGACACGCCTCACAGCTTCCTGCCACATTGTAATCTGGAGTGATGTAACCAAAATAGAGCTTTATGGTCACAACTATAAGCGTTACTGTGAAGCCTGGTGGTGGCTCACTGTTTTTTTGGTTTGGTTTTTTTTTTTTTGGAAGGGAGAGCTCTAAAGGCAGAGGGGAATCTTGAGCAAGATGAATGCAGAATGTTATCAGAAATTACTGGCAGACAATTTGCATGAAAGCTGCACATGGGATGCTCCGTGGTAACTTTCGAGCACGACAATGAACCCCAAGCAGAAGGCCAAGCAGACCCTCCAGTGGTCCACAGCAGGAAAAGATGAAGGTTCCTGGAGTGGCCATCATCCAGTCTCCTCTGACCTTCATCTCATCGAGACGCTCTGAGGAGATGGATCTCATGCAAGACCACCAAAGACTTTGCAATGACCTGGAGGCATTTTGCGAGACGAATGGGCGGCTATCTCTACCACCTGCAGGAATTCGGGGATCCTCATAGACAAACGAAAAAATTACGAGAAGACGTACACATTGATCCTAAAGGGGGCAATACACAGGATTAGGAACCTAAGGGGGTGCAGACTATGGAACAGGGGGGGGCATTTCATGGGTTTACTTGTTCCATGATCTGTTTTATGATTGGTCCATTCTGGTATCACCTCCAGTTACAGAATATGAATCCCCATTAAAGAAATACAAGAAATGGGTTTTTCCGGCTCACTCATTACAAATTGTCGGGGGGGGGGGCCCGCACAAACTTTGGAGCAACGCCAACTGTCTGTTATAGGGGTGGTTGTTATTGACCTGTCTTGTATCTACTGTCCCCCCCCCCCCCCTTGTATCTACTGTCCTTGCCACCACCCCCCGTATCCCCCCCTTTGTGTGTATCTATGTAATTGCTTTCGCCTTTGTATCTACTGTCCCCCCGCCTTGTATCTACTGTTTACTCCCCCCCCCCCCCGCCCTTGTTATCTACTGTTCTCTCCCCCCCCCCCCCCCCCTTGTAAACTGAGGTACTGTTCTCTCCCCCCCCCCCCCCCCGCCGCCTGTGTATGTCTACTGTCCCCCCCCCATTGTATCTACTGTTCCACGACCACCCAAATCTGTTTTATCTTGTCTTTTGTTGGGAAATGCCTAAATCCATTATTCGTTTTTCAATCAGTGAAGTCAGTCATGTTTACTTCAGGTACTAAAAACAGTCCGCCCGCCTGTGTTTGCGCAGAGTGTCACAGCCTCCCCCTCCCCTGTCCTTGCACTGACACAGAGGTGACATTTGCTCCCCCAGCGGTCAGTCGGCTTCCCCCTTCCCCCCCCCTCAGACCCCGGGTCAGGTGGGCTCCCCCCCTGTGTGTCTTGAGCAGGTCTGCGCAGGTGACTTCTCACCCTAGTCTTGCGCAGTTAACTCACATCTTGCGGCAATCGGCTCCCCCCCAAATATGTAATCGGCTTCCCTTCTCCCCCCACTGCAGAGAATGCAATCTTCCAGGTGAGTGGCGGGAAAAGTTGTATATGGGTTCCTTTTATTGTCCCCCCCCCCCCCCTGCTTGCCAGTATCCGGCTCTCCTCCCCTTCAGTCTTGCATGTGATATCGGCTCCCCCCCCCCCTTCTTGTAACGGCTCCCCCCCTTCAGTCTTGCACAGGTGTATCGGCTCCCCCCCTCAGTCTTGCACAGGTGTGTACCGGCTCCTTCCCACTGCAGTCTTGCACAGGTGTGTATCGGCTCCCCCTCACCCCCCAGTCTTGCAGCAGTTTTGCGGGCTCCTCCTCCAGTTGTATCTTGCCCCCCCCCCCCCCCCTCAGTCTTGCGCAGTTGTGCCTGGCGCTTCCCCCCCCCTAAGTCTTGGCGCAGTTGTATTGGGCTCCCCCCCCCCTTAGTCTTGCACAGGTTGTATTGGCTCCCCCCTCCCCCCAGTCTTGCACAGGTGTATCGGGCCTCTCCCCCCCCCCCCTTCTCAGTCTTGCACAGGTGTATCGGCTCCCCCCCCCCTTCTCAGTCTTGCACAGGTGTATCTGCTCCCCCCCCCCTTCTCAGTCTTGCGCAGGTGTGCCGGCTCCTGCTCCCCCTTCAGTCTTGCGCAGGTGTGCCGGCTCCTGCTCCCCCTTCAGTCTTGCGCAGGGTGTGCCGGCTCCTGCTCCCCCTTCAGTCTTGCGCAGGTGTGCCGGCTCCTGCTCCCCCTTCAGTCTTGCGCAGGTGTGCCGGCTCCTGCTCCCCTTCAGTCTTGCGCAGGTGTGCCGGCTCCTGCTCCCCCTTCAGTCTTGCGCAGGGTGTGCCGGCTCCTGCTCCCCCTTTCAGTCTTGCGCAGGTGTGCCGGCTCCTGCTCCCCCTTCAGTCTTGCGCAGGTGTGCTGGGCTCCTCTCCTGGACTTACTCTGATGTCACTGCACACTGTGAGCTTCTCAGGATGAGGGCGGGGGACCAGGAAAGGCAAGATTTAAGCAGTTTAAACTTCAGCTATAAAATGTTTGTAAAGTTGTGGTGTGTCGGGGTTTTTATTCAATATTCTAATGAGCATATCTACCTACCTCCTCCCATGCAATGGTTCCCTACAGAGCAACCCCAATCCACTTCCTCTGGGGTCCTCCACCTGCGCTGTTGGCTCCTCCTCTTCTCTGCCACCATAGGAAGCCGCTTCCTATGAGTGCACACATGCAGGCTCAATCCTGAGCCGTGCTGTGTTCGTCTGACAGTGTGTCCCAGCTCCACCCTCCACTCCCTCCTCACTGGATTTGATTGACAGCAGCAGGATCCAATGGTTCCCTCAGCTGCCTCTGTCCAGTGAGCAGAGAGAGCAGTGCTGGATTGAGACCCGTTTTTAGGGGGCCTGGGTGGTGCGAGAGATGCACACAGTCTGGCTCGGGAGAGTGCACTGCATGTGCACCGGCGGGGGACCCCAGAAGAAGAGGAGGAGCCGGGAGTGTCGGCGGGGGACCCCAGCAGAGGAGGAGCCGGGGAGCGTCGGCGGGGGACCCCAGCAGAGGAGGAGCCGGGAGCGTCGGCGGGGGACCCCAGCAGAGGAGGAGCCGGGGAGCGTCGGCGGGGGGGTCCCCATCAGAGGAGGAGCCGGGAGCGTCGGCGGAGGGTCCCCATCAGAGGAGGAGCCGGGAGCACCGGCGGAGGGTCCCCATCATAGGAGGAGCCGGGAGCGCCGGCGGAGGGTCCCCATCAGAGGAGGAGCCGGGAGCGCCGGCGGAGGGTCCCCATCATAGGAGGAGCCGGGAGCGCCGGCGGAGGGTCCCATCAGAGGGAGGAGCCGGGAGCGCCGGCGGAGGGTCCCCCATCAGAGGAGGAGCCGGGAGCGCCGGCGGAGGGTCCCCATCAGAGGAGGAGCCGGGAGCGCCGGCGGAGGGTCCCCATCAGAGGAGGAGCCGGGAGCGCCGGCGGAGGGTCCCCATCAGAGGAGGAGCCGGGGAAGCGCCGGCGGAGGGTCCCCATCAGAGGAGGAGCCGGGAGCGCCGGCGGAGGGTCCCCAGAAGAGGAGCGGCGGCGGAGGGTCCCCAGCAGTGGAGGAGCCAGGAGCGCCGGCGGAGGGTCCCCAGCAGTGGAGGAGCCAGGAGCGCCGGCGGAGGGTCCCCAGCAGTGGAGGAGCCAGGAGCGGCGGCGGAGGGTCCCCAGCAGTGGAGGAGCCAGGAGCGCCGGCGGAGGGTCCCCAGCAGTGGAGGAGCCAGGAGCGCCGGCGGAGGGTCCCCAGCAGTGGAGGAGCCAGGAGCGCCGGCGGAGGGTCCCCCGAAGAGGAGGAGCTAGGAGCGCCGGCGGAGGGTCCCAGAAGAGGAGGATCGGGGCTTGTCTTTTGCAATACCATTACAGAGCAGATAATTATGTTTTGTTGTTTTAATACAAAATAAGTTCAGTTTTGAATTTAATTTTTTTTTTTTTTTTTTTTTTATTATTCCCAAAAATCCTCACTCCTGTATGAGCATGTGCCTCGTCTTCCGGCATACTGAAGATCAGCATGAAAGTAATGCACTTTGTGTAAAATGTATTCTGTTGTCTGTCTGTACAGTGGGAAGGCCTTGTTGTGTCATGGTTTTATTCTAGACCATAGTGAATAGAATGGTGATGATTTCCCAGGAGCACATGGAATGAGTAGAGTGTGGAAGGACATTGAAGCTCTCGTATCTCCAGAATAAAGCTGTAACAGTCAGAGTTCTTCTTCTTTCTATGCAGTGCGGAGTTTCGTGGTGTAATGAGACGTAGAGTTCCCTTCATTGTGAAATTCTCTGTCCAGTCGGTATCCCGGCTCCGTCGCACCTCGCTGATGATAAATTACAGTGCATGCGTCTAGTTTTCTCTTCGAACAATGTGCGGATTATTCCTCTTCATGGGTCACCATCCATCTGTGACCCCGCTGTACTGCCCTTTAGTCATAGCGATTGGTAAACTCGGCGGGGATGTGTGCAGCTCTGCACAGTGCTGGGTCCCAATTGGTGCCGGTTTTAGGTGACCCAGAGAGAGAAAATCCTATTATGGTGACATAATGATCTGGACAGCCTATTTTATGGGCAGAAGGTGGTAGAAGGTCTGAAGTGGTGTGGACTCTTGTGGGGGCTGCATGATGGAGGTTGCCATGTTTAGGGTCTGCTATCAGCAAGCCCATGTACAGTATATTATGTATGAGCACATGACCAGCATCTAGGGGATCATTATTTAGGGCTAAAATTGGCAAACTGCTGGTAGATCAGGTTATTCCTGCTTCAGATTTAGTTGTTTTTCAGGAAGAACTCAAGCAAAAGTTTTCCATTTAGCATTGAGAAGGTTAGGGGCCATAGTTGATGGCCAGAGGAGGGAGAGGCCTGGCCATAGTTGATGGCCGGAGGAGGGAGAGAGGCCTGGCCATAGTTGATGGCCGGAGGAGGGAGAGGCCTGGCCATAGTTGATGGCCGGAGGAGGGAGAGGCCTGGCCATAGTTGATGGCCGGAGGAGGGAGAGGCCTGGCCATAGTTGATGGCCGGAGGAGGGAGAGGCCTGGCCATAGTTGATGGCCGGAGGAGGGAGAGGCCTGGCCATAGTTGATGGCCGGAGGAGGGAGAGGCCTGGCCATAGTTGATGGCCGGAGGAGGGAGAGGCCTGGCCATAGTTGATGGCCGGAGGAGGGAGAGGCCTGGCCATAGTTGAGGCCTGGCCGGATGGGAGGAGGGAGAGGCCTGGCCATAGTTGATGGCCGGAGGAGGGAGAGGCCTGGCCATAGTTGATGGCCGGAGGAGGGAGAGGCCTGGCCATAGTTGATGGCCGGAGGAGGGAGAGGCCTGGCCATAGTTGATGGCCGGAGGAGGGAGAGGCCTGGCCATAGTTGATGGCCGGAGGAGGGAGAGGCCTGGCCATAGTTGATGGCCGGAGGAGGGAGAGGCCTGGCCATAGTTGATGGGAGGTGGAGGAGGGAGAGGCCTGGCCATAGTTGATGGCCGGAGGAGGGAGAGGCCTGGCCATAGTTGATGGCCGGAGGAGGGAGAGAGGCCTGGCCATAGTTGATGGCCGGAGGAGGGAGAGGCCTGGCCATAGTTGATGGCCGGAGGAGGGAGAGGCCTGGCCATAGTTGATGGCCGGAGGAGGGAGAGGCCTGGCCATAGTTGATGGCCGGAGGAGGGAGAGGCCTGGCCATAGTTGATGGCCGGAGGAGGGAGAGGCCTGGCCATAGTTGATGGCCGGAGGAGGGAGAGGCCTGGCCATAGTTGATGGCCGGAGGAGGGAGAGGCCTGGCCATAGTTGATGGCCGGAGGAGGGAGAGGCCTGGCCATAGTTGATGGCCGGAGGAGGGAGAGGCTGGCCATAGTTGATGGCCGGAGGAGGGAGAGGCCTGGCCATAGTTGATGGCCGGAGGAGGGAGAGGCCTGGCCATAGTTGATGGCCGGAGGAGGGAGAGGCCTGGCCATAGTTGATGGCCGGAGGAGGGAGAGGCCTGGCCATAGTTGATGGCCGGAGGAGGGAGAGGCCTGGCCATAGTTGATGGCCGGAGGGAGGGAGAGGCCTGGCCATAGTTGATGGCCGGAGGAGGGAGAGGCCTGGCCATAGTTGATGGCCGGAGGAGGGAGAGGCCTGGCCATAGTTGATGGCCGGAGGAGGGAGAGGCCTGGCCATAGTTGATGGCCGGAGGAGGGAGAGGCCTGGCCATAGTTGATGGCCGGAGGAGGGAGAGGCCTGGAGGAGGGAGAGGCCTGGCCATAGTTGATGGCCGGAGGAGGGAGAGGCCTGGCCATAGTTGATGGCCGGAGGAGGGAGAGGCCTGGCCATAGTTGATGGCCGGAGGAGGGAGAGGCCTGGCCATAGTTGATGGCCGGAGGAGGGAGAGGCCTGGCCATAGTTGATGGCCGGAGGAGGGAGAGGCCTGGCCATAGTTGATGGCCGGAGGAGGGAGAGGCCTGGCCATAGTTGATGGCCGGAGGAGGGAGAGGCCTGGCCATAGTTGATGGCCGGAGGAGGGAGAGGCCTGGCCATAGTTGATGGCCGGAGGAGGGAGAGGCCTGGCCATCGCTTTCCTTCATTGAGAAGGGTAGGGGTCCCTAAACAAAAGGCCTGTTCACTGTCAGTGAGAGAAATGTATTTTCATCACTGATGGTCAATGACAGGAGGAACCAATGGTCATTGCTTGTGGTCAGCGGGAGGAGGAAGGCGTGTCCATCGTTGGTGGGTCAGCGGGAGGAGGAAGGCGTGTCCATCGTTGGTGGGAGGAGGAAGGCGTGCCCTTTGGTCAGTGGTGTTTACATTGTAGGCTCCATGTCCTGCCGCTCCTCGAGATCGAATGTAATCTTTTTATTGTCGGTGGCCCTAATTTAATAAATATTCGATTTCCTGTAACATTGAACATCCTACATATCAGCTGTGTGCTTCCAGCCAATGGTCTGCTCTGTCACATATCCGATGTGATGTGAAGACTTGTATCTGATTGGTCCATGTTTTTTCTTCAGGTTCCTGACCGAGACCTCACCGTACATGTGGGCGAACCTTGGCATCGGCTTGGCCATCTCGCTGTCTGTGGTGGGAGCAGCCTGGTAAGTGTCCCCGGTGTGGGGGGGGGGGGGGAGGGGGTAGCCATTGACTGTGTGACCTGTCCCTGTACACTGAGGACTGCTGTATTCTGTCCCTGTGACTAATTGTCTGCATCTTCTTAAAGGGGTATTTACATCACTGGCTCCAGCATCCTGGGCGGAGGGGTGAAGGCTCCACGTATTAAAACCAAGAACCTGGTCAGGTAAGTGTCCATCAGTCCTGCAGTGACCATTGTTGTTCCTTCTTCAGTCATTGGATTAAATGACGTCCTGCTCCAGTTCTGCTGAAATCCCATTATTGGAAGGGGAACTCTAGACCGTTACAATACAGGTTGGGAATCTACGTTGGTGAATTGTAAAACCCTCCAATGAGGTAATACATGTCATGTGATCTGATGACCTGTTACTGTAGATTCCCTGACATCGCTCGTCAGGTAAGTCTGAGCTCCACCCACTTAGGCACCTCCTCTTCCATCCTGTAAGTGTGCCATGTAGCCAATCCTACTGCTCAAACCACTTGGTGCCTGTGCCTCCTGACCCTTCAAGGCACGGGTGTCAAACTGGTGGCCCTCCAGTTGTTGCCAAACTACAAGTCCCATGAGGCATTGCAAGATTGACAGTTACAAGGATGACTCCTAAAGGCAGGGGAATGATGGGACTTGTAGTTTGGCAACAGCTGGAGGGCCACCAGTTTGACACCCTAGCTTTAAGGGGTTTCTGACACCGGGAGTTGGGCTGGGTTTTAGGATCATGTGATTGGCTGTCACAGCGGTCACATGATCATGAATGCAAGTAGCGATTTGGGAGCTTTCCAGGAACTTTTCTGTGCTGGGATCACGCAGGGCGCACATTTGTTTCGGCTGAGCAAATGTGCGGCCTCTCGGCGTCCAGGCCCAGTCACCGAGGGGCAGCATATTCGTGCACTGCCGGTGCCAAGCGGAACTTTAGTCAGAAAAAATGAAGTCCTGCTGGTGCTCCTCAGGCCGGCCACATTTGCAGGTACAGTTATGGAAAACATTCAAAATAAGTTCCTATCCCGTGTACAATCCAGCAGTGCGCGGTCTCGCCCTGCTCTGCACGTGCTCAGTTGCTCTCTATTTTTTTTTTTTTTTTGGTACACCTGAAAATGTAGAGGCAAATCTGCTGACAGCCTAAAGGTTTCCTGCTGCTCGGGGGCTCTGGGCTTGAGCAAGATGGCCGCCCCCAGCAAGAAGAAACCGGAATGTTGGAGGCCATTTAGCGCATAAATAATAATGTGGAGAATGTTTGCTTCCCGCTAAAGAATAATTCTTTTGTCAAGGCATTATGGGTAAAGTCCTGCTCTAATCGAGGAAGAAGGATCCCATTGTCACATGACTGGGGGGGGGGGGGTCTGGGTGATGGTAATCGCATTCATGTCTATTCATTTCCGTCTTCCAGCATCATCTTCTGCGAAGCCGTGGCCATCTACGGAATCATCATGGCCATTGTAATCAGCAACATGGCCGAGGTGAGGCTCCTCCGCTCTGACACCTGACATAACCACTTCCAGTCTGGACCCTGTCACATCATCCCCCCCCCCCCCCCCCTCCAGTCCGGACCCTGTCACCCCCCCTCCCCCCCCCCCCCCCCCCCCTTCAGTCCGGACCCTGTCACCTCCCCCCGCCCCCCCCCCCCCCCTTCCAGTCCGGACTCTTTCACCCCCTTCCCATGCCCGAAAGGACGCCATATAGCATCCACCCGGGGGGACGAGGGGTTTTGCAGGCCACCATCTGGCTATAGGCCAGGAGGGAACCTGTTAAACATTATCAGATTTTATATCTATATCTCATACTGTCACCCTAGCAGTACAATGTCACCATGGTGACACTGTACTACTTGTAGGGGGTGATAAATTTTTTTTTTTTTTTTTTTTTTTTACACTGATTGCTTTTACACCCATAAAGGCTGTAAGAGGAATCGTTTCTCCTCCTCTCTGGCTGCATTCTTGCAGCCATTGAGGAATACTGTGTGAGCTGTGATTGGTCACAGCTTGTCACATGGTACAAGGCTGTTGTGAATAGTCCTGTACCATGTGATCTCTGTGATCATTCACAGATTTCACATGTAGTAATCAATGATGTCAGAAGTGACATCTTGCTTACTACTATTCATGTGATCACTGATTGGCCAATCTTCTTCTTTTTCTTTTTTTTTTTTGCTAGCGAAGACAGAGCTGAATACATTTCGGCCTAAATTTATGATGAAATTTGATTTTTTTTTTTTTTTTTTTTTTTTTTTACTGGATATGTTTAATATCAAAAAGTCAAAAATATATATATTTTTTTTTCCCCCAGAATTGTCCCTCCCTTTTTTTTTAATAGTGCAAAAAATAAAAAAACCGCAGAGGTTATTAATGGTGATATCTCCGACCCAAATTCCAAGAGTCGGTCCAGACACCTGATGGAGGTGTTGCTGGGGATCCCAGAGCCGATTGTTGGAATTGTGTTGACTTGATTCTGAATTTTTTTTTTCACATTATTTTGCTGCTTTGTATCGGACTCATCGGATGAAGTGTGACGGCTGCTGCCCTGTCCGCCCCCTGACCCCACGCGCTGAGCCGGGCACAGGGTGGGGTCAGATGTGTTTCATGGGCTCGGGGTGATGGCTCCTGGGTGCGTCGCTGTTAACCTGACTTTTTTCTTTTGCAGCGTTTCTCAGGAAACACTCCGGAGACCATCGGGAGAAACAACTACCATGCAGGTCAGTCTTCTGCAGGTTTACAGACCCAGGAACTCAGCACAGGGATGGTGGGAACCCCTTATAATGTGCACAGCGGGTGTACAGACCCGGGAACTCAGCACAGGGATAGTGGGAACCCCTTATAATGTGCACATCGGGTGTACAGACCCGGGAACTCGGCACAGGGATGGTGGGAACCCCTTATAATAGGCACAGCGGGTGTACAGACCTGGGAACTCAGCACAGGGATAGTGGGAACCCCTTATAATGTGCACATCGGGTGTACAGACCCGGGAACTCGGCACAGGGATGGTGGGAACCCCTTATAATAGGCACAGCGAGTGTACAGATATACTAAGATAGTTATTAAAGAGGTTATTAAATACATTAACGTGTCACCCAATGTATGGTCTCCATTCAGTAGCCAAAAGAGGCATACAAAAAAGGAGGGTTGTGAAAAGAGATTCACAGAAAAGCAGCTACATAATGAACAGAACGTGACACTAAGGGAATAATTTCCAAAAATTATGCTTTATTACACACAAATGAATATGACATATGGGCATTCGCCCTGGTTTACCATCACCTCAGTATGAGACAATACACACAGACCTAAAACCATTTAAAATGACACAAAGACCGGTCTAAATGTATGTGTAGCAGGGAAAATGGCTACATGAGTCTAGTGTCCCTGCAACACAAACACACAGGTGAACACTTCCCTAGGGAGGTGTATCCAAAAATTATGCCATGGGCATACCATAATAGAGGATATAAGGGATTAAACAGTAACCATAATGGCAAATCCCTATCAAGAAATCCAAAAAATTATACTGTAGATATATATATATCACATGTATGCAATGGAGCAAGCACAATATGCGTCAAAAAGGAGAGTAGCAGGCCTCAGGCCTGTATGAAGGAAGACATAAATGTCAAATATATTGTACAATACATTCCTGTGCCGGCACAAGTGGTTGGGGCCCATTCATCTGTAATATAGATAGCTGTTTCCTAGAGCTCTTGGATGGGAATATGCCCCATTTATTTCCAGGATGGAAGAAAAGATGCACACAGCAGCACTCTGCTTAAAATGGTTTTTTCTTCACCACTTCACGTGGACTATACACCACTTTTTGTAGGAAAAAACAAGACACATCCCAAAGACTCTTCTGCCTGTTGAAAATATATATGGTATATCTTGTTTCCTATACAAAGCACCATGATGTCCCCATCCTGTAGTGAAACAAACAATATGTGGGAAGTCACTGACAGATACGTCACTTCCGGTCATGCGCACTAGGTGGAACGCACGCTGACCCATAAGGAGGAAGCCATCTTCACAAGCCATGAGGCAAGCCTAAGCAGCACAAGCGCCGAGAAGGGGCTGGAACCCGCGGTATATCGGCGGATGTCAGCGGTGGTTCCTTGGCCGCCTTGGCCCTGTATGGCAGTACCTATGAAGGATTTCTCTTTCATTCCCGTTATCCATAGCACAGGTGATGAGTGGATTGTCGCAGGACATTAGATATATGGTCCTCTGTGATCTTTATGACCTATATATCTATAGAAGATATATAGGTCATAAAGATCACAGAGGACCATATATCTAATGTCCTGCGACAATCCACTCATCACCTGTGCTATGGATAACGGGAATGAAAGAGAAATCCTTCATAGGTACTGCCATACAGGGCCAAGGCGGCCAAGGAACCACCGCTGACATCCGCCGATATACCGCGGGTTCCAGCCCCTTCTCGGCGCTTGTGCTGCTTAGGCTTGCCTCATGGCTTGTGAAGATGGCTTCCTCCTTATGGGTCAGCGTGCGTTCCACCTAGTGCGCATGACCGGAAGTGACGTATCTGTCAGTGACTTCCCACATATTGTTTGTTTCACTACAGGATGGGGACATCATGGTGCTTTGTATAGGAAACAAGATATACCATATATATTTCAACAGGCAGAAGAGTCTTTGGGATGTGTCTTGTTTTTTCCTACAAAAAGTGGTGTATAGTCCACGTGAAGTGGTGAAGAAACCATTTTAAGCAGAGTGCTGCTGTGTGCATCTTTTCTTCCATCCTGGAAATAAATGGGGCATATTCCCATCCAAGAGCTCTAGGAACAGCTATCTATATTACAGATGAATGGGCCCCAACCACTTGCTTGCCGGCACAGGAATGTATTGTACAATATATTTGACATTTATGTCTTCCTTCATACAGGCCTGAGGCCTGCTACTCTCCTTTTTGACGCATATTGTGCTTGCTCCATTGCATACATGTGATATATATATATCTACAGTATAATTTTTTGGATTTCTTGATAGGGATTTGCCATTATGGTTACTGTTTAATCCCTTATATCCTCTATTATGGTATGCCCATGGCATAATTTTTGGATACACCTCCCTAGGGAAGTGTTCACCTGTGTGTTTGTGTTGCAGGGACACTAGACTCATTAGCCATTTTCCCTGCTACACATACATTTAGACCGGTCTTTGTGTCATTTTAAATGGTTTTAGGTCTGTGTGTATTGTCTCATACTGAGGTGATGGTAAACCAGGGCGAATGCCCATATGTCATATTCATTTGTGTGTAATAAAGCATAATTTTTGGAAATTATTCCCTTAGTGTCACGTTCTGTTCATTATGTAGCCGCTTTTCTGTGAATCTCTTTTCACAACCCTCCTTTTTTGTACAGCGAGTGTACAGACCTGGTAACTCGGCACAGGTATGGTGGGAGCCCCTCATAATGGGCACAGTGAGTGTACAGATTCGGGAACTCGGGCACAGGGATGGTGGGTACCCTTCATAATGGGCACAGCGGGTGTACAGACCCGGGAACTCGGCACAGGGATGGCGGGGAATCTCTCATAATGGGCACTGCGGGTGTACAGACCGGGAACTAAGCACAGAGATAGTGGGAACACCTCACTGCGGGTGTACAGACCTGGGCACACAGCACAGAGATGGTGGGAACCCCTCATAATGGGCACAACGGGTGTACAGACCTGGTAACTCAGCACAGGTATGGTGGGAACCCCTCATAATGGGCACAGTGAGTGTACAGACCCAGGAACTCAGCCAGGAATGGGGGGGAACCCTTCATAATGGGCACAGCGGGTGTACAGACCTGGTAATCAGCACAGAGATAGTGGGAACCCTTCATAATGGGCACAGTGAGTGTACAGACCCAGGAACTCAGCACAGGGATGGTGGGAACCCCTTATAATGGGCACAGCGGGTGTACAGACCCGGGAACTCAGCACAGGGATGATTTTAAGCCCTCTATTATCACTGTGCATTCTGCAATATGGTCACTAGATGGCAGTGTTGTAGTGGTGTGGCCGGCTGTGGTTCTCACTCACAATGCCTTCTCTGTATTAGGCTTTCAGACCTTCTTTGGTTGATTCTCCTGTACCTCCCCCCCCCCCCCCCATATGTAGATATGAGCGGAATGTTCTTTCCTCCCGTATCTCCTTTCAGTGTTCCCTCTCTTGTGATATTAGATGTTTCATGTGTCCCTTCTGATCGCCCGAACATGACGTCCGTAGTGTGACCGGCCTCTGGTTTTGTATCTGTAGGGTTCTCCATGTTTGGGGCCGGCCTCACCGTGGGCTTTTCTAACCTGTTCTGCGGGATCTGTGTCGGGATCGTTGGCAGTGGCGCAGCGCTGGCCGACGCTCAGAACGGCAGCCTTTTCGTGAAGATTCTGATTGTAGAAATTTTCGGCAGCGCCATCGGCCTGTTCGGGGTTATTGTGGCCATTCTGCAGGTAGGTACAGAGGTGTAGGCGGAGCCGTATAGAGGAGTAGGCGGAGCCGTATGGTGTCGTGGCGCACCAGTCGGCCATGTTGGAGGACATCTTTGGTCTCGCTGGAAGCGAGTCATTTTGGATGGATTGTGTGAACTCCCCGTCAGGCGTTTATTGCTGGGTGGAGGCCGCACTACATGTCCCAGCGTTGACTATCACTTCGCTGAGGCTGTTCACATGTAGCAGAACACCCCCAGAACACTGCTACTACACCCATCTCCGCCTCGCTCCTCCTGCACCCATCTCCGCCTCGCTCCTCCTGCACCCATCTCCGCCAGCTTCTGGATCCCTCGCTGAGCAGCTGTCCTACTGCACTATGAACAGAGGAGGCCGGCCGCCCGGCAGGGATGCTATTCAGAGATTTGTAATTTCTGAATTAGTGTTATGCATTCTGTGATTGGATGAGGTGGGGCAGTGACATTACTCTCCTCTTCCAATCAGAGGATGCTTTGCATTTAATGAGAAAATACAATCTCTGAATGGCATCTGTGCTGAGCAGCCGACCTCCTCTCTACATAATGAAAGCTAGTTATCACTGTAGCAGCAGTGCGGTGGTGGTAGCGGGTAGCAGCAGGTGGTGGTAGCGGTGTAGCAGGTGCGGTGGTGGTAGCGGTGCTGGCAGTGGTGTAGTAGCGGTAGCGGTGTAGTAGCAGTGTCCACTCCAGTGATTACCAGCTTCTGTGTGTGGAGAGAGACCCCCACATTGGAGCCACAGTGCAGTCATGTGATCTGATGTGTGTGTCAATGTTAATTTAACAGCACAAAATTCAGGTGTGATTTGCCTAAATCGTATCACATCGGAGTCCAGTGTGCAGCCAGAAATAAAGATGCCTCACCTCTTGGTGGTGTGGTGTGATTTGAGCTGTACAAAGTGAAAGGGCTCAAATCGCACAGCAAAGAGGAGATAACCAGAGACTGCGGACGTAGTACAGGAGATGGTCAAAGACTGCAGACATAGTACAGGAGATGGTCAGAGACTGCAGACATAGTACAGGAGATGGTCAGAGACTGCAGACATAGTACAGGAGATGACCAGAGACTGCGGACACAGTACAGGAGATGACCGGGGACTGCAGACATAGTACAGGAGATGGTCAGAGACTGCAGACAGGAGATACAGGAGATGGTCACAGACTGCGGAGACTGCGGACATAGTACAGGAGATGGCCAGAGACTGCGGACACAGTACAGGAGATGACCAGAGACTGCAGACATAGTACAGGAGATGACCGGGGACTGCGGACACAGTACAGGAGATGACCGGGGACTGCGGACACAGTACAGGAGATGACCGGGGACTGCGGACACGGTACAGGAGATGACGGGGGTACGGTACAGGAGATGACCGGGGACTGCGGACATAGTACAGGAGATGACCGGGGACTGCGGACATAGTACAGGAGATGACCGGGGACTGCGGACACAGTACAGGAGATGACCGGGGAGTAGATGCGGGGACTGCGGACACGGTACAGGAGATGACCGGGGACTGCGGACACGGTACAGGAGATGACCGGGGACTGCGGACACGGTACAGGAGATGACCGGGGACTGCGGACACGGTACAGGAGATGACCGGGGACTGCGGACACGGTACAGGAGATGACCGGGGACTGCGGACCCAGAAGACTACAGGGCCATTCACAAAGCACAAAGCTTCTCATGCATGCGCAGCAGGCTCCTGGTTGTGAAGCTGCAAGCTGTCACAGTCGGGTGCCCACACTGAAGACGATCGATGGAAGCAGGACACCGCTGGACCGAGGGACAGGTAGGACAGAGGAGCGAGTTCTTCTGCACAGAAGAGCCAAGCGGCTGGCCCGGTATTCTGACGTGGGGGCGGGAATACCGGGCCGGTAGGGGGGAGTGCATCTTATGGAGCGAAAAATACGGTAAGTATAACACACATATGTAAAAATATTTTGTAAAGCGCTGAGAAAACTGTTGGCGCTAAATAAATCTGTATAATTATGTTTTTTTTTGTTTTTTTTTTATAATAAATGTGAACCTTTTATTTTTCGATCATCCTAATCTATTTCTTCACCCCCCACCTATGATTGTGCGCCCCCCCCCCCTCCCTCCCCCGATCATCATCTTGCCTGTCTCTTCCAGACCTCTAAAGTAAAGATGGGGGATTGAGCGGCTGCGTGGAGCTGAGAGTTCCGTCTTCCATTCCAGAGACCAGAAGACAAGATTTATTTATTCCATGTGCTCATCTGACATCGCCGTCACATGACTTTATTTTTTTTTTTTTTTTTCTTTGGGGCCCGGTTGTATTTTTATTTGAAACTCCTGAAATGTGCTGTAAAGATGGTGTATATAATTATTTTACTCCGATGTCGCCCTGTTTTAGGATCTTGTGATAAAATATATATATATTTGTTTTGTGGAGCTCCGTTTACGAAGGTACAAACTCCAAGCGAGTGTTGTCATTCCCCTCCCCCTCCATCTCTGACCGCCGGTCCTGTGGCCGTTTTTATGTGAATAAAGTAAAGGAGCGCCGAGGTGCGCAGGATTCCCTCCCACCATGTACAGACTGGAGAGTTTATTGCGAGAATGAATCTGTAGTGAAGGATGTATATTTGTCTATAGCTGTACATACCTCGTCGTGGCTGTATGTAGACGCAGAACCAGGACGCTGCACGTGCCGCTCGCTGCTACTAAATGTCTGTGATTTGCAGGTTCAGAGGGCTGCATGCATGGCGCTGTAGTGTTCCCTTCATGACCACGTGGACAGATCAGACAGAAGAGGGATCGTTCATTTCCAAATGACCCGTTCTACCATTAAAGCCCATCCCCCACTCAACGGATAGCTGGCTTAAAAGAAAAACCTATTGTGCAAAAGTTATAGGCAGGTGGGGGAAACATTGCTGTAAATGAAGAATTCTTTAACCCCCCTGGAGGTATTCCCGAGTGTAGCTCGGGGTAAAGTTTCAGTACCACAAGCTGTAACCCCCCCCAGCTACACTCGGGAATACACTGCAGCATTGCTCAGGGATCCCTCCTGCCAGGGGCGGACTGACCATTTGGAAACTGGGGCACTGCCTGAGGGCCTGGGGTCAGTAGGGGGTCCCAAGAGATGCCCCTGGTACCTTTCATAGGCTTTTTTGGGTGTGGTTTGAGTGTGGGCGAGGACACGGGCTCCATGATCCCTTACTGCCCGGGGGCCCCATGAGTTGTCAGTTCGCCCGTCTCCTGCACTTACCTTGTTCTGCGTTCCCATGATGTCCCCCCTGCAGCGTCCCCGGCCGATGTCGCATCTGTCTTCCGTTCCCTGGGACGTACGGGACGGGGACGGAACCAGCGGGAAATTTAATAATGTCAAAAAGCAACATTCACTAAAATCACATAGTATAACATTCCTGTATCAAACCATTTCACATACATTTTGTCCCGAGTGCTTTGTCCGGCGCCCTGCCTGCATTTTTACCGCCCGTTCTGCCTGGAAACTGAGAAATGTCCATGGTGTCCAAAAAGCGTCCCTTTAGGTCAGACGCGGTTTTATACCAGCTAGAGAACAGCGATAGTAAATCAGAACCACTTGCAGAATTGAGTGATAATGATTGGTGGGGGAAATTCCTCATCGGACACTGAAAACGATTCTGCGACTTTGCTCAGTGATGTGCGAACTTGGCGCTCTATTTCACATTTCAGTGTTTTTGGTTTGATTATATTATTGAATTAAATTTATTATTTATATTATTTTTTATGAGTATTTATTAAATTATAATTTATGATTTCGTGTTTCAAGTTTTATCCTCCCCGGGATGTTTACTAGACTCTTGTTCGGACAGATTTCAGTGAGTTATTCTTAAGAATTTACAGGCCTACAATTAAAAAATACATATTTCCATGCAAAGAAATGTACCGCTTTCAGCACAGAAATATGGACAGAAGTCCATAAACAGAAGTAGCCTCCCTAGCGGTCTGATTAAGTCAGTATTTCTGTGCTCAAAGCGGTACTTTTTTTGCATGGAAATGTTTTTTTTTTTTTTTTATTGTAGGCTTGTAATTTGTTAGGAATAACTCACTGAACAAGAGTCTAGTAAGCATCCCGGGTAGAATAAAACTTAAAACCTGAAATTATAATATAAGTAATCATAAAAAAATAATAAATGTAATTCAATAATATAATCAAACCAAAAACACTGAAATGTGAAATATAGCGCCAAGTTTGCACATCGCTGAGCTCAGTCGCAGAATCGTTTTCAGTGTCTGATGAGGAATTTCCCCCACCAATCATTATCACTCAATTCTGCAAGTGGTTCTGATTTACTATCGCTGTTCTCTAGCCGGTCTAAAACCGCGTCTGACCTAAAGGGACGCTTTTTGGACGCCATGGACGTTTCTCTGTTTCCAGGCAGAAAGAACAGTAAGAATGCAGGCAGGGCGCCGGACAAAGCACTCGGGACAAAATGTATGTGAAATGGTTTGATGCAGGAATGGAATACTATCAGATTTGAGTGTATTTAGCGAATGTCAATTTTTACATTTTTGAATTTCCCGCCGGTCCCTCCCTGAACGTCCCGACGCTCACAGGGAACAGAACCTGGAAGACGGATTGGCTGGAGGACATTGCCGGAGACACTGCAGGGGGGACATTGCGGGAGCGCAGGACAAGGTAAGTGATCGAGGGATCCTGGAGAAGCACTGCAGGGTAATCCTGACTGTAGCTCGGGGGGGTTACCACTTCTGGTACTGAAAGTTAACCCCGAGCTACACTCAGGAATACCGCCAGGGAGGTTAATAGTGTTTTCATCAATTAACAAAGTGGAAAGTAAATGAAGAGAAGAAAAATCCAATCCAGATTTGGTGGGACTGTCTTTTGCCTCCTTCTAGATAAACTTGCACTTTGACGAAACTCGGCGGGTAGGTTGTTCCAATCATGCTGGAGAACTAAGCCCAGATCGTCTGTGGTTGTTGGCTGCCTCCAATTCTTGTGTTTCTTCATGTGATCCCTGACGGACTTCATGAGGGTGAGATCAGGGCTCTGTGGGTGCCAAACCAGCACAGGGCTTCAAAGATGCGTCTTAATGACATTTGCAGCATGTCTTGGGTGGTTGTCCTGCTGCAGAATAAATTTGGGGCCAATCACACGCCTCCATGATGGTATGGCATGATGGATACATATCTGCTTGTATTTCTCAGCATTGAGGACACCATTGATCCTGACCAAATCACCAGCTTTATTTGCAAAAATGCAGCTGGAAACTTGCAAGGAATCTCCACCATGCTTGCTGTAGACACTCCATATTGAACGGCTCTTCAGCCCTTTGGCCAACAAACTGCCTCCTGCTACAACCAAATATTTCCAATTTTGACTCATTAGTCCAGAGCAGCTGCTACCATTTTTTCTTCACCCCAGTTCCTATGTTTTCTGCATAGTTGAGTCGCTTAGCCTTGTTTCCATGTCGGAGGTGTGGCTTGGGTGCAGTTTTTCATTAAGACCTGGCCAGACTTCTCTGGATAGTAGATGGGTGTACCTGGGTCCCAGCTGTGGACAGATGGCACTGCTGGACATCTTCCTATGTGGAAGAGAAGGAAACCTGATGTTTCCTTTGCCAACCGCTGGGTCTACGCTCCTCAAGTTTGCCCGACCACCGGCCTACGCTCCTCAAGGTTGCCCGACCACCGGCCTACGCTCCTCAAGGTTGCCCGACCACCGGCCTACGCTCCTCAAGGTTGCCCGACCACCGGGCCTACGCTTCTCAAGGTTGCCCGACCAATGGGTCTACGCTCCTCAAGGTCGCTTGAGCACGGCATCTACGCTCCTCAAGGTCACCCGACCACCGGCCTACGCTCCTCAAGGTTGCCCGACCACCGGGCCTACGCTTCTCAAGGTTGCCCGACCACCGGGCCTACGCTTCTCAAGGTTGCCCGACCAATGGGTCTACGCTCCTCAAGGTCGCTTGAGCACGGCATCTACGCTCCTCAAGGTCGCCCGACCACCGGGCCTACGCTCCTCAAGGTTGCCTGACCACCGGGCCTACGCTTCTCAAGGTTGCCCGACCAATGGGTGTACGCTCCTCAAGGTTGCTTGAGCACGGCATCTACGCTCCTCAAGGTTGCCTGACCACCGGGCCTACGCTTCTCAAGGTCGCCCGACCACCGGGTCTACACTCCTCAAGGTCGCCCGACCACACCGGGTTAACGTTCCTCAAGGTCGCCTGACCACCGGGTCTACGCTCCTCAAGGTTGCCCGACCAATGGGTCTACGCTCCTCAAGGTCGCCTGAGCACAGCATCTGCGCTCCTCAAGGTCGCCCAACCACCGGGTCTACGCTCCTCAACGTTGCCTGACCAGTGCGTCTACGCTACACGTTGCCCATTTCTTTGTGCTTCTTCAAAATAGCTTGATGAAATGAATTGCTGCCAGTTTGAAGCTGAAGGGTGGTCACACCAAGTATTGATTTGGATTTTTCTTCTGTTTGCTCACTTTGCATTTTGTAAAGTAATAAAAATAAACAGTTAAAATATATATATAATTTTAAACACATTCTTACTTTACAGCATTTCTTCACACCTGCCTATAACTTTCGCATAGTACTGTAAATACTTTCCTATTGGCTGTCCAGTGGCAAGGGTCTTTCAGGATCCAGAAGAGTAGCGATGCACGCATAATCTGCTACCAGCCAATGTGGGCACATTTGCAGCTCTGGATTAGTTGTCCCTGTACCTGGTGCCAGCAAGGGACCCAGACAGCATGCTTAGGTGTGTATATCTATTTTTGCAAGGTAAAAAAATAAATAAATGCAGGGTGGCTTTTAATATTGGCCCAGTGATGAGCTTTAGAGCTCATTCACATGGGTGTACGCCCGTGGATGAGCTGTGGTCCGTGCATCGCTGCAGGAAGTCCCATTCATGTCATTTGGTATGTAGGAGCTGCGGGGACACAGCCGCTGCTCTCGATTTAACATTGGTGGGGGTCCCCAGATGCACTTTGTCTGCATTCATTGGTGGGGGTCCCCAGTTGCACATTGTGTTCATTGGTGAGGGTCCCCAGATGTACATTGCGTTCATTGGTGGGGGTCTCCAGACGCACATCGTCTGTGTTCATTGGTGGGAGTCCCCAGACGCACATTGCGTTCATTGGTGGGGACTCCAAGACGCACATTGCGTTCATTGGTGGGGGTCCCCAGACGCACATTGCCTGCATTCATTGGTGGGGATTCCAAGACGCACATTGCGTTCATTGGTGTGGGTCCCCAGACGTACATTGCGTTCATTGGTGGGGGTCCCCAGACGCACATTGTCTGCGTTCATTGGTGGGGGTCCCCAGACGCACATTGTCTGCATTCATTGGACATCCAGTTGCACCCACACAGCTGTCCAATTGGAAAAAGCTACTGCATCCCAATTGACATGAATGGGGATTGCCTGCAAAATGTCTCAATGCAGCTCCTTAAATGTGGATTTTCTGTTTTCAGGCTCAGAACTTTTTTTAGCAAGTCCAGAACCATGCCTGCCGCTTCCATCAGAAATAGTGTGCTGGTCCTTTCCTGTTCACTGAACTGGATTCTCAGAGAACCAGGCAGTGAAGGTGCTGCTGGTGGACCTCCTGCTCCTCCTCCGAGGTGTTTCCTGCAGGACTTTGTGTTTTCTTGTCTAGAACAGTAAAGTTACATTTGCATTGAATTTCAGCCACATGCCACTGGCTTCTTGCAGTTGCATCTGCTGGCAGTGTGGGGTATGATTGGACACGGAATCCCCAATTTCTAGAATTCTATCACTCTGATGGGGTGGGGGGGCCTGGAGCGTGTTCGACCCCCTGCTGTCTGATCTGACTTCTGCTGTGAGTCGATGTGTCCTTTGTGTTGTAGCTTGTTGTAGGTTTCCTGGTTTGTGAATGTAACGACTGCAGATACTCCGCCACGGGCCAGGGTCCCCTCCTGGGGTGATGGAAAAATCTTTTATATCTGAAATACAATAAAAATCTGTGCCTGTCTCGTGATTTGTCATTTCCATGGAGAGTTCATTTAGAAAACATTTGCCTCTGATGAGGAGCGCTTCATGATAACTTATTCATACAATCTGTTATGTTAGGAAAAAAAAAAAAAAAACTTTGATTTGTGAACTTCTTAATTTAATTTTAATATATTTTGGATCTTGGTTTAAAAAAAAAAAAGTGTAAAATTTATACTTTTTTTTTTTTTTTTTTCACTTCTTAGAAAATAAGCTTCAGGGTCTGAGAGACACCGCTGGAGGGGAATGTGAAGAGCCTCAGCCTTGAGCTCCTCCTGTGCCTCGCCCGTAATGCATTTCACCCCACCCAACGAGGCATATGCAGGCCATACACGGGTCAAATTCCGAACAAATTTTCTTTAGAAAATCGGAAATTTTGTGCGTTTTGTAATCCAATGGCGCTACCATTGATTTCAAAATTCAACCAACCGAGCCTTCAGTTTCTCCTCGTGTTGCTACAGCAAAGAATTTTTGGGGCCAAGAATTTTCTTTTATTTCCAGGTCACAGCTTTTATATTTCTTGCACGATTCTCCCATCATTGATTCGAAGTTCGTTTGTTTTAAAAAAAATTTCCAACATGCTCAATCACTTAAATTCAATGGTCGCATGAAAATTGGCCGTTTCTGTGACCCACTAATGGTGTGAAATTCAAACGAAAATTCTTGGAAAAGATTTGCGAAAGAAATTTATTTCAGAATTTCGACCTGTGTATGGTCGGGTATAGTCATAGGACCTATCTAAGCCAAAGTAGGCGGGGCAAAAAGCATCAGGGCGGTGGTCAAGAGGAGCTCAAGGCTGAGGCTGTTTATATTCCCCTCCAAAGGTGTCTCTCAGACCCCCAAAGCTTGTTATCTTGGAAGTGAAAAAAAAGTATGAATTTTACACGGGTCAAATTCCGAAATAAATTTATTTTGCAAATCTTTTCCAAGAATTTTCGTTTGAATTTCACACCATTAGTGTGTCACAGAAATGGCTGATTTTCATGCAACCATCGAATTTGAGTGATTGAGCATGTTGGAAAATTTTTTAAAAAACAAACAAATTTCGAATCAATGTCGGGGGAATCGTGCGCGAAATATAAAGCTGTGACCTTTTGAAATAAAAGAAAATTCTTGGCTATAAAAATTATTTTCTGTAGCAGCAGGAGGAGAAATTGAAGACTTGGTTGAATCTTGAAATCAATGGTGGCATCATCGGATTACAAAACACACAAAATTTCCGATATTCTAAAGAAAATCCATTCGGAATTTGACCCGTGTATGGCCTGCATATGCCTTGTTGGGTGGGGTGAAATGCATTAAAGGCGAGGCTCAGGAGCAGCTCAAGGCTGAGGCTCTTCACATTCCCCTCCACCTGTTGAGCCAATTGGTGGGATTTTCCATCCCCCATCCTTCACTGCTTTCTGGATCAAACTTTATTGAGCTTGCACCCTTCTATTGCTGTGCGACGCCAGATTTTTCCATTTACCTTGAGGGCCACTTGAAGTGGCTACAAGATAACAAGCATGACCCATCTTATAAAAAGTTCCCGAGCTCCACTGAATACACTCCTGCCCGTTCTAGCTCACTAAGGGGTTTGTCCTCCTCCGCGCGCGTTCTATTATAAATGCCACCATTTGCATTTATTGATCCATCTGCTATAGGGTGGTCTTCTCAAACTTGGCCTGCTGATGCCCTTCATTTGTGATGAGCTTGCTCAGAGAATGGGAGTTACCAGATGGGAGGATTTCTTCATACATGGATCAATCTAAACATTTTCTAACTAATTAGCATTATTAACCCTTTGAGGCTTAGCTCACGCAAATATGCGGCTTCTCGGTGTCTGGGCTTGACACTGAGCGGCTGCATATGTGCTGAGAGCGTGCGCCCTGTGCGCTCCAAGCACATATGTCCGTGACTCACGGAAAGGTCCCGATCTCCCCTTTCGATCGGGACATTTTCAGATCATGTGACGGGGGTCACATAGCCCTAAAACCCCGCCCTCCTCCCGGCTTCTGAAACTTAAAGGGCCGGGAGGCGTCGGCGCGAAGAGGTTAAAGAAGACAACCCACTAATGTTGTATCACTTGTATACAATGTTTGTTTTTAGAGCAGAACTCTACCCATAACAACCTCTTTAGCAAGGAACGTACATTTCCCAATAATAGTTATGGTAACCAAATCAGTGTGTGCTGTAAATTGCCTCCAGCATTGTTCCTGTTTCTTCTTGCTGGAGACGGACATTTTTCTGAAGCCCAGAGCCCCTGAGCAGCAGTAAATCTATAGGCTGCAAAGCAGATTGGCCACTACACATTTGGCACAGTGCTGAACAATAGAGAGCAACTGAGCATGTGCAGAGAAGACTATTACTGGATTATAAACAGTATATGCCTTTTTTTTTTTTAATGTTTCGGTTATACCTGTAAAAGGTGCCAGCCGGACGCGATCTGAACATGGAAAGGAAGGTGCCTCTAAATTGTGCAGTAAATTGTCTATACCGCACTAAGAGGAGCCTCCTTCTCCTTTTCATGTTTACTGCCTTGCTTCCACTCTAAGAAGAGCTGCCTCAGTGTTACTGCTCCTATCCATCCATCCCTGATATCCATCTGGCACCTTTGTCCTACAGCTACAGAGGTTGGGCTCTAACAAGCGCGCCCTATATAATATACATTTTCTGAAGCGATCTATCAGGACCTAATTTTAAAGTTTCACTTGAAGCTACTCTCCAAAATCAGAAACTCTCAGGTGATATGATCATCTCTTTCAGTATGTGATTTCATGCGTAGTCTTCGAATTTTGGAAACTAGTGCTCCATGATTAAGCCCTAGTAGGGAGTGACGCATGTGCGCAAGGAATCATAGGTGGGGCGTCTGTGCATGTGCTGAACAATAAAGATGATTTTACCATTTGGAAGAGGAGTGTGGCTCCAGGACGTCCATAAAGACATGGTTTGAGCAGTTTGGTGTTGAGGAACTCGAGTGTCCTGCACAGAGCCCTGACCTCCACTCTACTGAACACCTTTGGGATGGACTCTGAATCAGGTCTTCTGGTCCAACATCAGTATCTGACCATACAACTGTTCCTTTTTCTTATTGGACACAAATTCCCACAGCCATGCTCCAAAGTTTTGTGGGATGCATTTCCAGAAGAGTAGAGCCAGCTCCATAAACACATGGTTTGAGCAGTTTGGTGTTGAGGAACTCAAGTGTCCTGCACAGAACCCTGACCTCCACTCTACTGAACACCTTTGGGATGGACTCTGGATCAGGTCTTCTGGCCCAACACCAGTATCTGGCCATACAACTATTCCATTTTCTTATTTAACACAAATTCCCACAGCCATGCTCCAAAGTTTTCCAGAAGAGAAGAGCCAGCTCCATAAAGACATGGTTTAACCAGTTTGGTGTGGAGGAACTTGGATGTCCAGCACAAAGCCCTGACCGTAGCCCAACACTGAGGGTGAGCCTTCTCATCTGACATCAGTACCTGACCTTACAACGGCACACATTCCAACAGACACCCTCCAAAATCTTTGGAAAGCCTTCCCTGAAGAGTGGAGGATTTTGTAGCCACAAAGGGGGGGGGGGGGTGGATTCAATATTAATAACCAAGGGGAAGAGGGCAGGGACCTCCATACGAATGGTGGTGGGCATAGTAGAGTTTGAGGCAACTCCATATTAATGGCCATTGGGAATGTTGGGAGCTCTTCCATATCAATGTCCATGGATTTGGGAATAGAAAGTCCAAAAAACTCATGAGTGTGATGGTCACATATTTGGTTATACAGTGTATCTTTAGATGGGAAGAGATTTCCTCACTCCCGCCCTGCGGGATGTAAATGTGACGCACCCTCAGCTATGTGACTACAGGCCATGTAGGTGTGAGATATGCTGGGTTATGGTTGCCTAGGCTCTGCACTTTATTCATACTAAAGAAGTGTATACAATGGTTATTCTATTACGCAGATACAGAACATTGTCATCTACAACAATAATGCAAATTATATTACGACACGACAATACATTGTGCAATAAGAGCACAAGGTCAGGAGTGAGAGGACATAGCCTGCATTTTAAAACCTCCAAAATCCTGTGACCCTGCCTGCCTCCTGTGCTCCCAAATAGGGGGGGGGGGGTGTAGGGGTAGGGAATTACAAAAAAGTAGAGAATTAACAGGCAAGGGAGGGGCAGAAGTGAGGGATAAGGATATGGAGAGTTTGATCGGATGGAATGGAGGGCAGGGTTTGGCTTGGGAGCTTTCCTAAGATTAAAGGTGGCTGCCAATGGCCTAGGGCAGGGGTCTCCAAACTTTCTAAATATAGGGCCAGTTTAATGTTCATCAGACTTTCAGTGGGCTGGACTGTGGCCGTTGGGAGTAGAAATTGTCCCAGCATCTGGGAGTAAACAATGCATCTTTGGTATTAGGGAGAGGAATAGGGCCCCTTCATTGGTGTAAGTGGGAAGAATAGTGCCCAATTAATGGTGTCTGTGAGAGGAATAGTACTCAGTTGTGTCAGTAGGAGGAATAGTGCCCCATCATTGGCGTCAGTAAGAGGAATAGTGCCCCATGATTGGTGTCAGTGGGAGGAATAGTGCCCCATCATTGGTGTCAGCTTGAGGAATAGTGTCCTATTGTTGAAGTCATTGAGGGGAAATAGTGCCCCATCATTTGTGTCAGTAGAAGGAATAGTGCTCTATTGGAGCCAGTGGGGTAAAATAGTGCCCCATCATTGGTGTCAGTGGAAGGAATAGTGTTCTATTGGTGCCAGTGGGGGAAAATAGTGCCCCATCATTGGTGTCAGTGGAAGGAATAGTGTCCTATTGGTGTCGGGGGGGGAATAGTGCCCCATCAGTGGGAGGAATAGTGCCCCATAGTTGGTGTCAATGGGAGAAATAGTGCCTCATTGTTGATGGCAGTAGCAGTAATTATGCCCCATTGTTGGTGGGAGGAAAGGAATAGTGTCTTGTATCAGTGGGAGGAAAAGTGCCCCAGGGGCCAAATAAGGCAAGCAACATCCGGCCCCCAGGCCACAGTTTGGAGACCACTGGCCTGGGGGATGAAGAATAGGTAGACGATGAATAACAGGTGGAGGTTGAGGGATAAGGATATAGAGAACTGGGTAGGAAAGGGAGGAAGGGTTTGGCTAGGGAGCTTTCATCAGATTGTTGGTGACTGCGGATGTCATATAGGATTAAGAACAGGGGGAGTCTGAGGGCTAAGAATAGGGAGAGCTTGATGGGAAGGGACAACAGGGTTTGACTAGGGAGCTTTCCCTAGAATGGCGGTGACTATGGATGTCTTAGGGGATTAAAAAGAGGTAGAGGATGAAGAACAGGTGGGTCTGAGGGATAAGAATATGGAGAGCTGGATTGGAATGAAGGGCAAGGTTTGGCTAGAGAGCTTGCCTTAGGTTGGTGATGACTACGGATGTCTTAGGGGATGAAGAACAGGTGGGTCAGAGGACTAAGGATATGGAGAGCTTGGTGGGAAGGGTTTGACTAGGGAGCTTTCTTTAGATTGGCAGTGACTATGGATTCTTAGAGGATGAAGAAGAGGCAGAGGATGAATACAGGTGGGGGTGTGAGGGACAAGAATATGGAGAGCTTGGTAGGAAGGGATAGCAGGGTTTGTCTAGGGAGCTTTCCTTAGATTGGCGGCGACTATGGATTTCTTAGAGGATGAAGAAGAGGCAGAGGACGAAGAACAGGTGGGTCTGAGGAATCCGAATATGAAGAGCTTGGTAGCAAGAAAGGCAGGGTTTGGCTAGGGAGCTGTCTTTAGATTTGTGGTGACTATGGATGTCTTACGGGATGAAAATCAGGTGGGTCTGAGGGCTAAGGATATGGGAAGCTTGGTAGGAATGAAAGGCAGGGTTTGGCTAGGCAGCTTTCATTAGACTGGTGGTGACAATGGATGTCTTAGGGGATGAAGAAGAGTTAGAGGATAAAGAAAAGGTGGTTGAGCAAGGAGATCAGGGTAGGAAGGGAGGGCAGGGTTCAGCTAGGGTGCCTTCCTTATATTGGTGGTGACTATGGATGTTGTAGGGAATGAAGAAGAGGTAGAGGATGAAGAAAAGGTGGGGCTGAGGAATAAGAACATGGAGAACTGGGTAGGAAGGGAAGGGTTCAGCTAGGGGCCTTCCTTAGATTGGCGGTGCCTATAGATGTCTTAGGAATGAAGAAGAGGTAGAGGATGAAGAAAAGTTGGGGCTGAGGAATATGAATGTGGAGAACTGGGTAGGAAGGGAAGGGTTCAGCTAGGGGGCCTTCCTTAGATTGGCAGTGACTATGGATGTCTTAGGGGCTGAAGAACACCTGGTGGTGAAGAATGAGAATATGGAGAACTGGGTAGGAAGGGATGAAAGGGTTCAGCTAGGGTGCCTTCCTTAGATTGGCGGTGCCTTTGGATGTCTTAGGAATGAAGAAGAGGTAGAGGATGAAGAAAAGGTGGGACTGAGGAATATGAATATGGAGAACTGGGTAGGAAGGGAAGGGTACAGCTAGGGGGCCTTCTTTAGATTGGTGGTGATTATGGATGTCTCAGGAATGAAGAAGAGGTAGAGGATGAAGAACAGGGGGCGGTGAAGAATATGAATATGGAGAATTGGGTAGGAAGGGATGGAAGGGTACAGCTAGGGTGCCTTCCTTAGATCGGCTGTGCCTGGTTGCCTGGATGGATGTCTGTTCTGCTCTGTATTTTGATGGTCAGTCATTGACTTTCACACACAGATCTTCCACTGCAGAAAAGGTTTAATGATTAGCGTCCTCTAATCAGCTCTCGCCATGTGGTCCTGAGTCCGGGAGATTGCCTAATGAAGGCGTTGTTGGGTGACATGCTGCTTTCATTAACCTTTTGATATAAAGTACACTTGTGATGTGAGTACAGTATAAATGAAGGCTGGCCTTGCACAGAGGGCACAGTTGGAGTCATGGCCTTCTTCAATGCTGGCTGTACACAGGGCACATCTCAGGCACTTGTATTCCGCTTTCAGGATAGGATAACATGCTGGGGGGTTTACTGGCTGTAGAAAAAAATCACAAAACAGCCGCTGTAAAAACATCCCACGTGCGTGAGGACTAAGTGGATATATGAGATGTGTACATTGGTACCTCAGGGCTGTGGACATTGATATTTATTTCAGGTACTTATATAGCGCCGTCAATTTACGCAGCACTTTACATATATATTGTACATTCACATCAGTCCCTAACCCTCAAGGGGTGTACAATCTAAGGTCCCTAACCCCCAAGGGGCGTACAATCTAAGGTCCCTAACCCTCAAGGGGCGTACAATCTAAGGTCCCTAACCCTCAAGGGGCGTACAATCTAAGGTCCCTAACCCTCAAGGGGCGTACAATCTAAGGTCCCTAACCCTCAAGGGGTGTACATCCTAAGGTCCCTAACCCTCAAAGGGGGTACAATCTAAGGTCCCCAACCCTCAAGGGGCATACAATCTAAGGTCCCTAACCCCCAAGGGGCGTACAATCTAAGGTCCCTAACCCTCAAGGGGCGTACAATCTAAGGTCCCTAACCCTCAAGGGACGTACAATCTAAGGTCCCTAACCCTCAAGGGGCGTACAATCTAAGGTCCCTAACCCCCAAGGGGCGTACAATCTAAGGTCCCTAACCCTCAAGGGGCGTACAATCTAAGGTCCCTAACCCTCAAGGAGCGTACAATCTAAGGTCCCTAACCCTCAAGGGGCGTACAATCTAAGGTCCCTAACCCTCAAGGGGCGTACAATCTAAGGTCCCTAACCCCCAAGGGGTGTACAATCTAAGGTCCCTGACCCTCAAGGGGCGTACAATCTAAGGTCCCTAACTCACATTCATACACATACTAGGGTCAATTTGGACAGGATCCAATTCACCTCCCAGCATGTCTTTGGAGTGTGGGAGGAAACCCATGCAGGCACAAGGAGAACATGCAAACTCCAAGCAGGTGGTGCCGTGGTTGGGATTCAAACCAGTGACCCCAATACTGCCAGGAGGAAGTGCTAACCATTTAACCACTGTGCTGCCGATATCAATTGTTTTATAGATAATAGTTGAAGTGTCTACTTTCCATCTTTTCACATTAATTTAAAGGGCCTGCTTTTTAATCCTTATTGTTATTATTTTTTTTTTTTTTTTAAACATTTTTTACCTTATTTTATGCCAAGTTTTTGATTGATGGGGACTGTTGATACTCAATATTGTTATCTCTGTTGGGATATTGAGAGATTATTGAATTTTATGTATCCTTTTTTGGGCAATGATGGCACCTGATTAATAATTTAGGCTATATATAACTCGGATGTGACGAATATTCCCTTAAGATATCTCTTTAATTTAGTTAAAAAAAATTTTCAGTGATCACTGTTTTTATTGTTTTTCGATTTGGACTCCAATAAAATGGCGCTTGTTTATTGCATGGCGCTACATAGTTATACACTGTCTCAATTGATATTATATGGTTATTCCAATTGTATGGCACCTAATATTCATTAGATGTGTTGTGTTAGTTAAAGCGGATCTCCACCCAAAAGGGGAAGTTCCACTTTAAGCCTTTGTCCCCCCGCGCTCTCCATTAAGGATTGGCACCCTTGGGGAGCGGGGGGGGGGGGGGGGCAGGTACCTGAATTTGACAGGTACCCACTCCCACTTCTGCTGCGATTGCCTAGGCTACAGAGGAGGGACAGAGGGATCTGGGTACAGAAGAAGGACAGAGGGATCCGAGTACAGAGGAGGCACAGAGGGATCCAGGTACAGAGGAGGGATAGAGGGATCTAGGTACAGAGGGATCCGGGTACAGAGGAGGGACAGAAGGATCCGGCTACAGAGGAATCCAGGTACAGAGGAGGGATCTAGGTACAGAGAAATCCGAGTACAGAGGAGGCACAGAGGGGGCGCAGAGGGATCCAGGTACAGAGGAGGGATCTAGGTACAGAGGGATCCGAGTACAGAGGAGGCACAGAGGGATCCAGGTACAGAGGAGGGATCTAGGTACAGAGGGATCTGGGTACAGAGGAGGGACAGAGGGATCTGGGTACAGAGGAGAGACAGAGGGATCTAGGTACAGAGGAGGGAAAAAAGGATTCAGGTACAGAGGATGGACAAAGGGATCCAGGTACAGAAGAAGGACAGAGGGATCCGAGTACAGAGGAGGGACAGAGGTATCCAGGTACAGAGGAGGGATAGAGGGATTTAGGTACAGAGGGATCTGGGTACAGAGGAGGGACAGAGGGATCTGGGTACAGAGGAGGGACAGAGGGATTTGGATACAGTGGGGGGGCAGAGTGTATAGAGTTATAGAGGAGGAAAAGAGGGATCCAGGTACAGAGGAGGGACAGAGGGATCCTTACACAGAGAAGGGATGGAGGGATCTAGGTACAGAGGGATTGGGTACAGAGGAGGACAGAAGGATCCAGGTACAGAGGAGGGACAGAAGGATCCGGGTACAGAGGAGGGATCCGGACACAGAGGAGGGACAGAGGGATCTAGGTACGGAGGAATCCAGGTACAGAGGAGGGACAGAGGGATCCGGGTACAGAGAAGGGACAGAGGGATCCGGGTACATAGGAGGACAGAGGGATCTAGGTACAGAGGGATCCGGGTATATAGGAGGGACAGAGGGATCCGGGTACATAGGAGGACAGAGGGATCTAGGAGGTACAGAGGGATCCGGGTACATAGGAGGGACAGAGGGATCCGGGTACAGAGGAGGGACAGAGGGATCTGGGTACAGAAGAAGGACAGAGGGATCCGAGTACAGAGGAGGGACAGAGGGATCTAGGTACATAGGGACCCGGGTACTGAGGAGGGACAGAGGGATCCGGGGCAGAGGATGGAGAGAGGATCCGGGTACAGAGGGATCCGGGTACAGAGGAGGGACAGAGGGATCCGGGGATCAGAGGAGGGACAGAGGGTCTGAGAGTCTATGGAATACGGAGCATAAATATCCCCCAATCTGGGTTTATATCTCTATTTATCAAGCACAGGCCGCCTCCTCTGTTGCTGTCTCTGCTCCTCCCTGTCGCTGGCCGTGTAATTAATCCCCAAGAAATCTATAGAATTCCGCGGTGACACATTTTAACACGAATTCCTATTCATCCGGGATGGTCTAATTGGCACTTTGTGTCCCCGGCTCCCCCGTAAAATAGAATCGTCTTATTTATAGTTATCTGAAATTTGTAAATTATTGACGGCATCGAGCCGCAGCAGACAAACAGCGCGACGATCAATAGGTCTTATGATGTAAGTGGAGGAAAATTGATGACCGCAGATTAACTCTTTCATGGAAGTCAGAAATTCCCTTCTGGAGGTTTCTCATGGATGAGAGCTTCAAGAAAATCCTGAAAACACACATCGTATGGACAAAAGTCTGTGAACCCCTGACCATCACACCTGTAAGAACTTGTCAGAGATCCCATTCCAAAATCATGAACCTCATGCATGCTAACTGTCCTGGATTTGCTGGGTCAGTCCCCCATCTTGGTCCTCTGTCCCAGTGATGTCCTGGACTCTGTACTTATTTGATGTCCTGGACTCTGTAAAAAAGGCGGTGATGTCCTGGGGACAAAAGGTCCTCGTGATGTCCTGGACTCTAGAAGTGGGGTCCGGTGATGTCCTGGACTCTGTGGGCCTTTGCATATTAAGGTGGGATCATCCCCTGGACTCTGTGCCCCGGTGATGTCCTGGACTCCGTCCTCGTGATGTCCTGGACTAACCGTCCTCGTGATCTGTCCTGGAGTTATACTTATTTGAGTTCCCCTTCCCCATGCAATATGCTTTAACTCCCACAAAAAAAGGGCGTTAAATATAGTCATTAATGGGGACAAAAGGTGGACAGTCTCCCCCATTGCATATTTAGAAGTGGGGTCTTGGCAGGAACAACCTGTCATAGAGAGTGTGATGGGCAAATCTTTGCATATTAAGGTGGGATCATCCCCATTAAATGGAGCACCACCATGGGAAAGTGGACAGAGAAAATGAGGACCGTAGACATGGGCTAACAGTCTCCCGAGTCCATTAATCTGGGGACCATAATGTTGGTAAGTATGGACATTTATATAGAGTCTCCCCAATTCTCCCCATTGCAATAATATAATAGTTGCCCACCCTCCCACAATGGTTAATAATAAGGAGTTGCCCTCCCTCCCCCAATGGTCATTAATATGGAGTTGCTCCCCTCCCCATGACCAATAATATGGAGTTACCACCCTCCCCCATTGGCCATTAATATGGAGTTGCCCCCTCCCCATGACTGTAATATGGAGTTACTATCCTCCCCCAATGGCCAGTAATACGGAGTTGCTCCCCTCCCCATGACCATTAATGTGGAGTTACCACCCCCCCCCATTGGCCATTAATATAGAGTTACTCCCCTCCCCATGACCATAATATAGAGTTACCACCCTCCCCCCAATGGCCATTAATATGGAGTTGCTCCCCTCCCCATGACCATAATATAGAGTTACCACCCTCCCCCAGTGGCCATTAATATTGAGTTGTTCCCCTCCCATGACCATTAATATGGAGTTGCTGCCCCTCCCCTCCCCATGACCAATAATATGGAGTTTCTCCCCTCCCCATGACAATTAATACAGAGTTACCACCCTGCTCCCAATGGCCATTAATATGGAGTTGCCCCCTCCCCGTGACCATACTGTAATATAGAGTTACCACCCTGCCCCAATGGCCATTAATATGGAGTTGCTCCCCTCCCCGTGACCATAATATAGAGTTACTGCCCTGCCCCAATGGCCATTAATATGCAGTTGCCCCCTGTGTGGCTATAACATCCTCCACTCTTCTAGGAAAACTCTCTACAAGATTTTGAATTGTGTCTGTCGGATGAAGAGACCTGGCTTACATGTTGGCCCCACATTGGCCACCAAAAAAAAAGTCCTGGCTCACATTCGGTCCTCCAGTTCACGCCAAGGGTGTTCAGTAGGGTTGAGGTCCAGACTCTGTGCAGGGGGACTCTCCAGTTCCTCCACACCAAACTGGTCATCCATGTCTTTTATGGACCTGGCTTGTACACGGGGGCACAGTCATGGTGGAACAGAAAAGGGTCTTCATCAAACCACAAGGTTGGAAGGACACAATTGTCTACAATGTCTTTGTATGATGGACTATTACCAGTACTGGAAAACTGGAGACTCCTGAACTCCATCATTAAGAGGAGGGAGTCCTGCTGTGCAGCCTCCTGAACTGTATTTTAATATTTATTTAACGTTTTCTATTTTAACACTGCGAAGAAAATAAGAGGTCACATCACCATCCATGCCTCTTCTTCCTCCTGCTCTGCACTGGCTGGTGGGAGGAGTCAGGTGGGGCTAGAACATCAATACAGTAATACCCATTGATCAGTGATTGGGATTTTGCACACATCATCGCTGCCTAAAACACTGTAAGCTATTGCTTACATGTGAACAGTACAGATTTTGTATGTTACACGTGAGCCCTACCAGATGGTGGACCAGATGCTGTGCGTTACCTGTGTTTGCGGTACTTATAACATTACACAATATAAATCACCAGTCTGAGTCCCGGGATTCAGTGCGCACAGGCACGGGGTGGCCTCTGCAGATAACTCATTCCAGTTCAAATGAAACGGGTTCTATGGAAGTTATGGGCACCACATTGATCACTGAAGCGCCCAGCAGCCCCTATAAGTATGTGGCCCTACCCCCTTAGGAGTCGTTGAGTTTTGGGTCCCCCATAGTCCTGAACAGCCAGGCAACATGCATTTTCTTCAGACCTTGCACACAGGAGATAGTAAACAGTTGTTGAGCTTGGTTCTATGTTTTATTACGGGGTATTGAACTTGGATGGGCTTGAGGGATGTATGGGATGCTCAAGGGAACTGTAACTGAGGACAAACTCCATAGCAACTATGTACAAGCCCATAATCAGCAAAGTCTCTCCTCTGAAGAACTCTCCAGCCTTTCGGGTCTACCAGCTCAGACCCCAGGTGAAATCTCCTCTTCACCCTGCTGCCTGAAGGAATCCCTGGCCAAGAGGTTCCAGAAGCTGATACTTTAAATGACAGCAGTCCCAGATGGTCAGATTTACCACCCAAATGCCCTTTCCCCTTATTCGGCCCAGGGGGTATGGGGTTACTCACTCAGTCTCTCCTGCAAATTGTGGGTTGGTGGCTGCCTTCGGGCCTTACATTGGGCTGGCTCCTTCCCTGCTTCCCATGTTGTCCTCTCTCAGGGGACGGCAAGGCTGAGAGATCCTCTTGTCCAGAAACTTTGCCTGTAGGTAGGCCCCTCCCTGGGCCCCTTTCCAGGCTCCTTCATCCCAGCCTCTCACTCCATCTTCCACCTGAACTCTCCTGCTGCTGAGCAGGTTCAGTCACTCCTAAGGGCTGCCCTGGCCCCATGCCAAGACTCCTGCTTGGGGATTGACCAGAGTCTCTTAAGTATGCAGATCAGCCCCTCCTCACCCCACCCACTGCCTTCTAGAAACTTCACTAGTCTCTAGAACAAGGGGAGGTATCATGGAATGATCTGCAGAGTCCTCATCCCTGATCTGAGATGACCAGGCTGGGTCATGCACAGGCTGCTACTCAGCCTCTGACTGATTAACCTGGCTAGCTCCCCCTAGCTAACTAGAGGGGCACTACAAGTATACCTATATTCTACCTTCTCTACTGAATTTAATGCATTTTGGCGTTATAGCAAAAATTGTTTGTCTGAATGGTAGACATTTCGACGAATTGTCAATTTGGCTCATCCTAGTCCCATCCCCCATCACATGGGAACTCTTCATAGCAAATTTTTTACACAGGAGAGCTGCGTCTTCTCATTGGAGGTGTCAGTGGGAGAGGATCTGATCCATATAAAAGGAAAATGTTCAGTATCCGAGGAATAAGAGCTAAAGTTGTCACCCGAATGAGCCTGAAGAGAGGATTTCCACTAAGGCCACCAACAGAACAGCTCTCAGTGCGCTCATCAGTGCAGGAAGATTCAAGCAAACTGCATTATATCTCACCTACAGCATCCACCCAACTCAGTGATACACATCATGTTCCCGGTGATAGCAACGGATATCCAAATATTGAACAGAAGTCTATCCAAATGATCACAATATTAATAAAGCTGAACTCAGGGCTGGGACAAGGGGTGGGCAGGAGGGGCGGCTGCCCCGGGCACTGCGGTATCATGTGGGGGGGGGGGCAACACGGGGAAATTAAGGGGATGGGGATTTGTGTTGGATGGGGAATTTGGGTTCTAGGAGGGGACATTTGGGGAGGTATGCTAGGAGTGGTGATTTGGGGTTAGGTTAGGAGGGGGGAAGGGATTTGTGTTAGGAGGGAGGATTTGGGGGAGGTTTTGCTAGAAAGGGTGATATTGTAGTGGGGAGAGGGAAGGGATTTGTGCTAGGAAGGAATTTTTTTTTTTTGGTGGGGGGATTTGTACTAGTGGGGATGATTGGGGTATATGTGCTCGAATGGCGAATTGGGAGTAGGAAATTTGTGTGGGGATTGGTTGAGGTTAGGCTAGAAAAGGTGGTATGGTAGAGGGGAGGGGGAAGGGATTTGTGTTAGAGGGAGGATTTTGTAAGGTTGTTCCAGAAAAGGTGATATGATAGAGTGGAGGGGGAAGGGATTTGTGCTAGGAAGGGAATTTTTTTTTTTTTTGGGGGGGGGGGGGGATTTGTACTAGTGGGGATGATTGGGGTATATGTGCTCGAATGGCGAATTGGGAGTAGGAAATTTGCGCGGGGGGGGGGGGGGTGGAATTGGTTGAGGTTGTGCTAGAAAAGGTGATATGGTAGAGGGGAGGGGAAAAGGATTTGTGTTAGGAAGGGAAATTTTTCTTTTTTTGGGGGGGGGGGATTTGTACTAGTAGGGATGATTGTGCTGGGGCCTATGGGAGAGAGAGAGATTTGTGCTAGGAGGGGAAATTTGGGGGGAGGGGGGTATTTGTGCTCGGATGGGGAATTGAGAGTAGGGAATTTGTGATGGCGGGGATTTGGAGTGTGGGGGGTTGTGCCTGGAGGGGAAATTTGAGGGGTAGAGGATTTGTGCAAAGAGGGGGGATTTGTGCTGGGGCCTATGGGAGAGGTTTCGAGCTGGGGGGATGGGAGGGGGTGGATTTGTACTGGGAATTTATGCTTGGGGGGGGGTGTCCAAAGGCCAGTGCTGGCCACAGATATCAGATATCTGACACAAAATGTTCGTACATCTTGAGAGGGGGGGGGGGGGGGGGTGGGAAGGGGGGGGGGGGGGGGGGGGGGGGGCGCAATATGGCATGTTCACCCTGGGCTCCAGGTCACCTTGTAATAAAGACCGCTCACTGCTGCTCTTTCTCCTTGTGCAGGGTGACTGGTCTCGTCTCCACCCCCTCCCGTAGTTTTCTGCAGGTAGCACCTCCCCCTGTTCTGCTCTTTGCACAGGCTATGTACAGCTCAATGATGATGTCACTGCTACTTTTACAAGATAATAGCTGGGTTATCAGGGGCATTTGGTGCCCGCAAAGTGGAATTATATCCTCTGTGCTTATTGAGAAATATATTTAAATGAAAGTTTTTGTGCCTGGAGTTCAGCTTTAAACATTTCAGGGGTGTGAAAACGAAATAAAAGTCTTTTTCGTATCCCTGTGTGTACTAACGCTAGATTCACATATGTCCCTTCATGCAAAATCCTACACAGTTCTGCAATACATAAAAACATGTGCAGCCAGGTCCCTGTCTAAGTAATAGGAGCTATCTAGGATACTGTGTTGCAGTTGCTTTGTGCGCGCTCCCACCGGACTGTCATGCTGAATTACGTAACACTGTCCACCTCCATCCAGCAGGGGGCGCTAACAAGCAGGAGATGCTCAAGAGACTTTGGTGCAGGGTGCACTAAACTATGGGAGATGCAGTTTGGAGGAAGGATCCGGCTATGACAGTGAAAGGAGTGATGGAATACAACTCCCAGGGATAGACTCTTAACAGGAGGGGAAAGAAGCAGTTGTTCCCAGGCCTCAGGGGAGATGACTTCCATTTGCAGGAGGGGACTGCAGAGTACACATCTCGGCCGATGTGTGTGTACTCATCCTCTGTAAACTGAGGACTGGAGTCACCCTGAGTGCAGAGCAAGAAAGGATTGCTAACAGCCAAGCATCTAGACTGGAATTCGCTGTGTGAACAGCCACTTGTGATGTCTGATTTTACAGCTGTTGGCAGACAGATGTGCACCACCATAAAGACTTGGCCCCACCACTTAGCCAGCTGAAGCTTGCAAGTCAGGAGCTACTTATTTATCAACTGCCCCACAGTGACCCTGAACTGAGCTAATCACAGTCAGAGGTGCTTCTCCTGGGTTTTATATGTGTGATAGAGCCAACCGGGGGACAGGGTCTTTTGGAGGGGACTACAGGCTAGCCTCTTGCCTATTGACTATGGGACCTGATGTTTGAGGGGGCTCTATTCTTTGGGAGGTGTTGTGCTTTGGGGGACCTTTTGGAATAGATTTTACTTTGAATTCAAGTCCATGTCTCCCTAAAACATACAGACTCTGAAAAATGGAGGACCAGGATACAGATGTGGGGTCTCTGTACCCAAACCAGCATTGACTGCTTCAACCCCCCGTCCCCTCCTAAACTCAGAAACTCTAAGCAGATGTTAATATAATCAGCTAAAAACAACCTGATGCTGAGGTCTCTTGCTGTAATCTGTTTATTAAGGTGCAATGTGTTTACCATTGTGTCTTTGTCCCATGGTTAATTGGGTTAATCGAGTCACCTATTGTTTCTGTCTGTTGGCTAGTCCTCCTGGAGGTTCCTACATGATGGGATTAGTCTTGTGTCAACTTGACCTCATTACCTAATCAGCATGTGATGTTTATCCCAATGTGTAATATTTATTTTTATTGTTCATGTGGGGACTGCCCCTATTAATGCAATGTATAAAAACCGGTATTTCTGGTCAATAAACAATTTCAGTTGCAGCTAAGCTAGTGTCGTCTAGTTCTTTGGTGCAATGCCCATCTATAATACCCTTTTCCTGTGTCGCAGTGGTAAGGAAGCAGTTCTCTGATGGAAGCACCCAGGCGGGGTGCCAGGTGATCCGTCACAATCTGTATATATATATGCTGTATATATACTGCTGTACATAGCACTATACATGTAGGCTGCACTCTGAGATGTTTACTGATTATCAACTGCAGAGGGACTACCGTGGAATTATTCATCACTGCTAATACTGTTCATTACTGATGCTTTTTGTTAATCTTGCTTTAGTAATACAGTATTTTAGACTTAAAGCCGAGCTCCACCCAAAAGGGGAAGTTCCGCTTTAAGCCTTTGTCCTCCGCTCCCCATCAAGTATTGGCAACTTTGGGGAGCGGGTACCCAAATTTGACAGGTACCTTCTTTGAAGACTGTTACCATTTTGTTATCATTTCGATACATTCTCATGCTTGCTGCCTGCCTAGACCTCTGCTTGGACCTGGCAACTCTATTACATGCTATCTGCCCCAACCCCTGCCTGGACCTGAGTTCTCTTTTGCTAGCTTCCACTCTCGACCCCTGCCTGGACCTGAGTTCTCTTTTGTTAGCTGCCATCCTTGACCCCTGCCTGGACCTGAGTTCTCTTTTGTTAGCTGCCGCCCTTGACCCCTGCCTGGACCTGAGTTCTCTTTTGTTAGCTGCCACCCTTGACCCCTGCCTGGACCTGAGTTCTCTTTTGCTAGCTGTCTGCCAAGACTCCTGCCTGGACCTGACTATCTTTTGCTTGTTGCTTATCTAGACCACTGCTGGGACCTGACTGCTCTCTTGCTTGTTACTTGCCTGGACCTGAGTTCTCTTTTGCTAGCTGCCTCCCTCGACCCGTGCCTGGACCTGAGTTCTCTTTTGTTAGCTTCCTCCCTCGACCCCTCCCTGACCTGAGTTCTCTTTTGCTAGCTGCCTGCCAAGACTCCTGCCTGGACCTGACTACTCTTTTGCTTGCTTGTTGCTTACCTAGACCACTGCTGGGACCTGACTGCTCTCTTGCTTGTTACTTACCTGGACCACTGCTGGGACCTGACAGCTCTCTTGCGTGTTGCCTACCTAGACCATTGCTGGGACCTAACAGCTCTCTTGCGTGTTGCTTACCTAGACAACTGCTTGGACCTGACAGCTCTCTTGCTTGTTGGTTACCTAGACCACTGCTTGGATCTGACTACTGTCTTGCTTGTTGCTTACCTAGACCATTGCTGGGACCTGACTGCTCTCTTGCTTGTTGCTTACCTAGTCCACTGCTTGGATCTGACTACTGTCTTGCTTCTTGCCTACCTAGACCACTGCTGGGAACTGACTTGTCTCTTGTGTGTTGCTTACGAAGACCACTGTTTGGACCTGACTACTCTCATGTTTGCTGCCTCCCTCGACCCCTGCCTGGACGTGAGTTCTCTTTTGCTAGCTGCCTGCCAAGACTCCTGCTTTGACCTGACTGCTCTCTTGCTTGTTGCTTACCTAGACCACTGCTTGTACTAGACTACTCTCTTGTTTGCTGCCTCCCTCGACTCCTGCCTGGACCTGGGTACCCTTTTATTTGTTGCCCACCAAAATCCCTGTCTGGACCTGCTTATTCTCCTGCTTACCATATATCTTGACCCGACTTTCTCTTATACTGCCTGCTACAACCTCTGCTTGAACCTGAATACTTTCATGCCTGCTGCCTGTCACGATCTCTGCATGTACCCAACAACTCTCTTTTCTGCCCTTTGTCTACCGCCTCATGAACAACCTCTGCACCATAGCCCTTCTGCGGGGTGATCCTGGGGTCTGTGACCTGGTGCTAGCTTGCAGCAATGAAAATTGGGGACCGCTTGGGTTTCCAGCTTGTCTCCACCATCAGGAGCTTGGGTGAAGACCAACTGGTGCTCAGAGTTCGTGCCTCAGATGAGCCCACCAGGGACACCATAATACTCAGAAAGTACTTTTACCACGGTAAGCGGCATTTCCAGGAGGAGGTCAGCGATGGCGGCCTATGCATTCCACCTGTGACATCTGATACTGGAAAGACTTCGGCCGTGTCTGTTGGTGGGGAAATTCTGAAAACATGGCCTGTTCTGGCAGAGGAAGAGTCCTCATACTGAACCCTGATTTCTAGAAGTCTCTCTTCCCAGACTCGGCTGTGATTACACTTATTTGTCTTTTGAGTTTTCTGTAGGTTTATCACCCAGAGATAAAAGCCGGAGCTTCTATTATTCATGGCCTGTATACAAGATGAATAAATAAAGAGAAGTCTCGTCTTCGCCCGACAAAGCGTCTTGTGATGACATCAACTTCACAGAAGAGGAAACATCACACCGCGTACAGAGCGCGCAGCACAGCCGCCATCCGCCAGCCTGTTCTCACACCACACTTGGGGGGGGGGGTTGGGCAACATGGTGCGATGGGGGGAGTACCGGGCGAGGGGGGATAACCCTAGATAGCAGAAAACTGACTCCCCCCGCTATGTGTGTGATTAGAGGGGGGGTTATAAAATCTATGGGAAAGAAAAATGTCTGTATTAGTATGGTGACAGCGGGGCCCCTCACACACAAATCTGGGGCCCCATCTTCTCTCTGACTATCTACATATGTTTTATCTATTTTGTCACCTGACACTAAACTGACGATTAAAGTTTCACATCTGTCAACATTACCAAATCGTTTCCGTATATTATATTGTATTATATGGGCGGCACAGTGGCTTAGTGGTTAGCACTTCTGCCTTGCAGTGATTGGGGCAGGGGTTTGATTCCCAACCATGGTGCCTCCTGCATGGAGTTTGCATGTTTTCCCTGTGTTTGCGTGGGTTTCCTCCAGGTACTACAGTTTCCTCCCACACTCCAAAGACATGCTGGTAGGTCTCATGTCTAAAATTGTCCTAGTTTCATCCCTGGCCATGTGGGATCTCCTGCATGGTGGGGGTTGGGGAAAGACCTACCCTGTAAAATAATTGCTAAGAGAGTTCATGGAAAAAGTCGCTTACAAGTGACGGTCCGTGCAATGCCAAGGGTCAGATACAACTGACTGAATGGATGGATAGATAGATAGATTATATTTAGAGATGAGCGAATCGAACTTGGCGAAGTGGAATTCGTTTCGAATATTAGGAAAAATATTAGGAAAATTTCGGATGCGCGAATCGAAATTTTTCCAAAAATGGCGGCGACATGTGTGGCGACGGAGCGGGGATCTGTGGGAAGGAGCGCAGACCCATAATGCATTCATTCATGACATGTGATCGCACTAGCCAATCAGCAGCCAGCACTGTGTAATGGTCGAGCTATAAATTGCGGCCATTTTAGAATTCTCCATTAGCCTCCAGTCATTCAAGAGAGACAGACCACCTGTCTGTATTGAGGGACAGAGTTAGGGTCACAGAATCGTTACTTAGGGACACAGAACCGTTACTTAGGGACACAGAACCGTTACTTAGGGACACAGAATTGTTACTCAGGGACAGACACATAATTGTTACTCAGGGACAGACACAGAATTGTTACTGAGGGACACAGAATTGTTACTGAGGGACACAGAATTGTTACTGAGGGACACAGAATTGTTACTCAGGGACAGACACAGAATTGTTACTGAGGGACACAGAATTGTTACTGAGGGACACAGAATTGTTACTGAGGGACACAGAATGGTTACTCAGGGACAGACACAGAATTGTTTACAGAATTGTTACTCAGGGACAGACACAGAATTGTTACTCAGGGACAGACACAGAATTTTTACTGAGGGACACAGAATTGTTACTGAGGGACACAGAATTGTTACTGAGGGACACAGAATTGTTACTCAGGGACAGACACAGAATTGTTACTCAGGGACAGACACAGAATTGTTACTCAGGGACAGACACAGAATTTTTACTGAGGGACACAGAATTGTTACTGAGGGACACAGAATTGTTACTGAGGGACACAGAATTGTTACTCAGGGACAGACACAGAATTGTTACTCAGGGACAGACACAGAATTGTTACTCAGGGACAGACACAGAATTGTTACTGAGGGACACAGAATTGTTACTGAGGGACACAGAATTGTTACTCAGGGACACAGAATTGTTACTCAGGGACACAGAATTGTTACTCAGGGACAGACACAGAATTGTTACTGAGGGACACAGAATTGTTACTGAGGGACACAGAATTGTTACTCAGGGACACAGAATTGTTACTCAGGGACACAGAATTGTTACTGAGGGACACAGAATTGTTACTCAGGGACAGACACAGAATTGTTACTGAGGGATACAGAATTGTTACTGAGGGACACAGAATTGTTACTCAGGGACAGACACAGAATTGTTACTGAGGGACACAGAATTGTTACTGAGGGACACAGAATTGTTACTCAGGGACACAGAATTGTTACTCAGGGACAGACACAGACCTGTTACTGAGGGACACAGAATTGTTACTGAGGGACACAGAATTGTTACTCAGGGACACAGAATTGTTACTCAGGGACACAGAATTGTTACTCAGGGACAGACACAGAATTGTTACTGAGGACACAGAATTGTTACTCAGGGACACAGAATTGTTACTCAGGGACACAGAATTGTTACTCAGGGACAGACACAGAATTGTTACTGAGGGACACAGAATTGTTACTGAGGGACACAGAATTGTTACTCAGGGACAGACACAGAATTGTTACTGACGGACACAGAATTGTTACTGAGGGACACAGAATTGTTACTCAGGGACACAAAATTGTTACTCAGGGACACAGAATTGTTACTCAGGGACAGACACAGAATTGTTACTCAGGGACACAGAATTGTTACTCAGGGACACAGAATTGTTACTCAGGGACAGACACAGAATTGTTACTGAGGGACACAGAATTGTTACTCAGGGACACAGAATTGTTACTCAGGGACAGACACAGAATTGTTACTCAGGGACAGACACAGAATTGTTACTGAGGGACACAGAATTGTTACTGAGGGACACAGAATTGTTACTCAGGGACAGACACAGAATTGTTACTGAGGGACACAGAATTGTTACTGAGGGACACAGAATTGTTACTCAGGGACACAGAATTGTTACTCAGGGACACAGAATTGTTACTCAGGGACACAGAATTGTTACTCAGGGGACACAAAATTGTTACTCAGGGACACAGAATTGTTACTCAGGGACAGACACAGAATTGTTACTCAGGGACACAGAATTGTTACTCAGGGACACAGAATTGTTACTCAGGGACAGACACAGAATTGTTACTGAGGGACACAGAATTGTTACTCAGGGACACAGAATTGTTACTCAGGGACACAGAATTGTTACTCAGGGACAGACACAGTACGGCCCTGTACGGCCTCCCATTGCTGCTGTCTCCATCGCCACACTCTGCCATGTGCCACTTTCAGGTCTCCTCACACTGCTGGTGTGTTCCATTTTGTCATAGGGTGCTGGCAGATTACGGGCCTCCCATTGCTGCTGCCAGGCCCGTAATCTGCCATGGGCCCCCGTACCGCCTCCTCATGCTGCTGCCAGGTCCAGAGTGTCTCATGGGTCCCTGTACGGCCTCCCATTGCTGCTGTCTCCATCGCCACACTCTGCCATGTGCCACTTTCAGGTCTCCTCACACTGCTGGTGGGTTCCATTTTGTCATAGGGTGCTGTATGGCCTCCCATTGCTGCTGCCTCCACCGCCACACTGTGGCTCCACACTCTGGTTTTGGCCCCGTGACTGCCCAAATGAGTGAAGTGTGCGGTGATTCTAAGATCGACGGCACTCATCTGCATGTCATACTGACTGACAGTACTATTTCTCTTCCCCAGCAGACTCCAAGGGCATTTAAATTAAAGGTACAGTGTTCTGCACTAATATAAAGGCTCTCTGAAGCCTAGAAACACCCTTTTTATAAGTTAAATTCGCAGCGAATATATTCGCATCGAATCAAATTTATTCCTCGAATTCGCCAAATCAGCCGAATCGAATTTTTGAATACTTCGCTCATCTCTAATTATATTATATTGCTTAAGTCTTTCTTTTTGCTGTGAACAGACAACGTCTCTTCCTGAGCTCCCCGCCTCGGCAGCCTCGGTCACATGATGTCCGACTGCCAATCATTATTGCAGAAAGGTGTGAGGATCGCACATGGCTGCAATGACATCCTAACACGCAGACCAGACGATCTCTTCCACTTATCTGAAAAAAAAATTAAAATTCTGCTGTTCCCTTTTAGAGGAGTTTTTTGCCTCACTCTGCGTTTTTTTTCTATGAAATGCTCCATCCCTCCTGTTCTGCTCCTGTCATCTCTCCTGTCCTGTCATCTCTCCTGTCCTGTCATCTCTGCTGTCCTCTGTCCTGTCATCGCTCCTGTCCTCTGTCATCTCTCCTGTCCTGTCATCTCTCCTGTCCTCTGTCCTGTCATTGCTCCTGTCCTCTGTCCTGTCATCTCTCCTGTCCTGTCATCTCTCCTGTCCTCTGTCCTGTCATCTCTCCTGTCCTCTGTCCTGTCCTTTGCCATGTTCCCTAAACAACCCCATGTCATCTCCATTTTCCTCCCTTTGTCTTGCCCCTGTTCTTTCCTCTGTCCTGTCCCTGTCCTGTCCTCTTTACTGTCCTCTGTCCTGTCCCTGTCTTGTCCTTTGTCCTGTCCTCTGTCCCTGTCCCCTGTCCTCTGTCCTGTCCCTGTTCTCTGTCCAGTTCCTGTCCCTGTCCTCTGTCCAGTTCCTGTCCTGTCCTCTGTCCTGTCCCTGTCCTGTCCTCTGTCCTGTCCTCTGTCCTGCCCCTGTCCTGTCCCATTCCTGCCCTCTGTCCTGTCTCTGTCCTGTCCTCTGTCCTCTGTACTTTCCCTTATCCTTCCTGCCTCTTGCCCTGCCTATTATCCTGTTCCCTTTCCTGCCCTATGTCCTGTCCCCTCTCTTTTACCCTGTCTTGCCCCCCGCCCTGTCCTTTTTTCCTGCACCCTATATTGTTTCTTATCTTTCCCCCTGCCCTGGCTATTATTCTGTGCCCTTTGCTGTCCCTTAACCAGTCCCTTTTGTTGTCCCTTGTCCAGTCCATTTTGCTTTTTGTTTGCCTTGCCCCTTGTCCTGTCTCCTATCCCCCTGTCCTGCCTGCTATTCTGCCTCTTGTCTTGCCCTCTGTCCTTTCCTGTGTCCTGCCCCCTGCTCAGCCCTTTTTCCTGCACCGTGTACCCCTGCACCCTTATCTTTCCCCCTGTCCTGGTCCCCGTCTCATCTCTTTTCCTGTCCCTTGTTCTGCATCCTATTCTGTCCTCTGTTTTGCCCTGTGTCCTTTCCCTTATCCTGCCCCTTGTCCTAACCTGTTCTGCACCTTGTTGTCCCTTTTCCTTTCCATTATCTTACCCCCTGTGCTCCTTCTTGTTCTGTCCATTGTTCTGCACCCTGTCATGTCCCCTGTACTGTTGCCTGTCCTGCCCCCCTCCTGTCCTGTGTGCTATTCCTTGTCCTGTCCTGTGACCTGTTCCTTCTCCTGCTCCTTGTCCTGCCCTCTGTCCCCCTTCCCCTTCTTGTCCTATGTGCTGTCCCCTGTCCCATTCTCTGTCCTGTTCCTTGTCCTGTCCCGTGACCTGTTCCCTCTCCTGCTCCTTGTCTTGACCCCTGTCCCCCTTCCTTTCCATCTGTGTTGTCCCTTGTTCTGTTCCCTGTTCAGTCCCCACTTTTGCCCCCTGTCCTTCCTCCTATCCCCCATCCTGTCCTCTGTCCTGTCCGCTTGTGCTTTCTCCTTCCTGTCCTTTGTGCTATCTATGCTATTGCCCCCTGTCCCATCACTTGTCCTGTCCCCAGTCCTATCCTCTGTGGTTTCCCCTGTCCTGTCCTCTGTGTTGCCCTGTGTCCAGTTCCCTGTCCTGTCCCCTGTGCTGTCTCTCCTCCTGCCCCCTGTCCTGTCTCTTGTCCTGACCCCTGTCCTGATCCCTGTCTTGTCCCCTGCCCTATCCTCTGTGTTGCCCCCTGCCCTGTCCCTTTTCCTTTCCCCTGTGCTTTCTCGTCCCCTGCCCTGTCCTCTGTCCTATCCTCTGTGTTGCCCCCTGCACTGTCCCTTTTCCTTTCCCCTGTGCTTTCTCATCCCCTGCCCTGTCCTCTGTCCTATCCTCTGTGTTGCCCCCTGTCCTGTTCCTTGTCCTGTCCCCTGTGCTGTCTCTCCTCCTGCACCCTGTCCTGCCTCCTGTCCTATCTTCTGTGTTGTCCCCTGTCCTGTCCCTTGTCCTGACCCATGTACTGTCTCTCCTCCTGCCCCCTGTCCTATCCTCTATGTTGTCCTCTGTCCTGTCCTTTGTCCTGCACCCTGTGCTATCTCTCCTCCTGCCCCCTGTCCTGTCCTCTGTGTTGTCCCTTGTCCTGTCCCTTGTTGTATCCTCTGTGTTGTCCTCTGTCCTGTCCTGTCCCTTGTCCTGCACCCTGTGCTGTCTCTCCTCTTGCTCCCTGTCCTATCCCCTGTTCTTCCTCTGTCCTGTCCCTTGTCCTGACCCATGTACTGTCTCTCCTCCTGCTCCCTGTCCTATCCTCTATGTTGTCCTCTGTCCTGTCCTTTGTCCTGCACCCTGTGCTATCTCTCCTCCTGCCCCCTGTCCTGTCCTCTGTGTTGTCCCTTGTCCTGTCCCTTGTTGTATCCTCTGTGTTGTCCTCTGTCCTGTCCTGTCCTTTGTCCTGCACCCTGTGCTATCTCTCCTCCTGCCCCCTGTCCTGTCCTCTGTGTTGTCCCTTGTCCTGTCCCTTGTTGTATCCTCTGTGTTGTCCTCTGTCCTGTCCTGTCCCTTGTCCTGCACCCTGTGCTGTCTCTCCTCTTGCCCCCTGTCCTATCCCCTGTTCTGTCCCCTGTCCTGACCCCTGTCCTCTGCCCTGCCTGATCCCCACCCATACCTCTCTGTCCTCTGTCCTGACCTTCCTGTCCTCTGCCCTGCCCTGCCAGATCCCCATCCATACCTGTCTGTCCCCTGGCCTGACCTGTCTGTCCCCTGTCCTGTCCCTTGTTGTATCCTCTGTGTTGTTTTTTTTCCCCGTCCTGTCCCTTGTTGTATCCTGTTCTGTCCCCTGTCCTGACCTGTTCTGTCCTCTGTGTTGTCCCCTGTCCTGTCCCTTGTCCTGTCCCCTGTGCTGTCTCTCCTCCTGCCCCTTGTCCTTACCCCTGTCCCCTGTCCTATCCTCTGTGTTGTCCTCTGTCCTGTTCCTTGTCCTGTTCCTTGTCCTGTCCCCTGTGCTGTCTCTGCTCCTGACCCCTGTTCTGCCCCCTGTCCTGACCTCTGTCCTGTCACCTGTGCTGTCCCTTGTCCTGACCCCCTGCCCTGTCCCCTGTTCTGTCACCTGTCCTGATCTCTGTCCTGACCCCTGTTCTGTCCCCTGTCCTGTCCCCTGTCCTGACCCCTGTCCAGACCCTTGTTCTTTACCCTGTCCTGACCCCTGTTTTGTCCCCTGTCCGGTCACCTGTCCTGATCTCTGTCCTGTCCCCTGTCCTGACCCCTGTTCTGTCCCCAGTCCTGTCCCCTGTTCTGTCCCCTGTCTTTTCCCCTGTCCTGACCCTTGTTCTTTACCCTGTCCTGTCCCCTGTTCTGTCCCCTGTCCTGACCCCTGTTCTGTTGCCTGTCCTGTCCCCTGTCTTGACCCATGCCCTGTCCCCTGTCCTTACCCCTGTCCTGTCCCCTGTCCTGTCCCCTGTTCTGTCCCCTGTCCTGACCCCTGTCCTGACCCCTGTCATGTCCCCTGTCTTGACCCCTGCCCTGTCCTGTCCCCTGTCCTGTCCCGTCTTGACCCATGTCCTCTCCCCTGTCCTGTCCTCTATGCTGCCCCAAAGTAAATATTCTTCATTTTGTTTCCCCATTGACAGCCATCATGTATTGTGTCTTTCTCCTGAATAATATGATTTTGTGGAAAGTGTAGATCAGAGCCAGGGAGATGATGCAGCAAACGTTGCAGGAAAGCCAACAAATGGCATCCGTCGTCTGAAGGTGGAGGCCTGTCAGGCGGAGAGCCGAGGTGCTTTGAGCAGGTACCATGTCATAGAGAAAAGCCTGTTTTCCGTTTAATAATGAGCAGAGCTGTGTGAAGGGCCCCGGGCCCCGGAATCTCATTTTGTTCCAGTTAGGAGGAATTGGGGATGCGGATTGCATGACGAATGACTCTCCTCGGAGGGTAATTGCGCACACCTGCCCATGAAAAACAAATTGGGATCTTTCTGCCAAGCTGTCACCAAGACAAACAACATCTTTTCCTAATGCCATTCCTGACAGCTAATTGATGTAGATAATTCTCGACGTTCCGAGGCTCCAGACAAGAAACCACCAAGACTTGGCAAATGGAATCGCTTCATCTAAGAGAAGCTCTGTGAGCGGAGTGCAAAAGACTGAACATGAAAAGAAAATGTGAAGAGAAGCAGAGATGTCCGCTGTGACCCGTTATATCTGCTATTTTCTGCACAATAAAAAAAGGAATGTGATTGTTCACCATGGTGTCACTGACCAGCCGTTCCTTGTTTCACCTGCTGGTGGCGCTGTGCTTCATGGACAAAACTTTTCAAAAAAGCAGACACCAGCTGTCCTGGCTGCATTTGCATCTCTGATTTTAGTGAGGACCACCAATGGCTGTGTTCCACCCTGCTGGGACCTTGTTCTGTTCCACCCATCTATGATCCTGTCTGGGATGTCAAATGATGATGTGTACACGGGCACAGAGGAAACATCAGGGAGAGTTCAGGGGCTGCTAAAAAAAAACGCTCAACAGCTCCTGAACGTCCGTTTATCAGCTGCAGTGTACATGAGCCGTACAAAGGTCCCGTGTGTACATGAGGACTTTACAATATGCTGCAGGCTGCAAAAAAAAAAAAAAAGTATTTGGTTACTGAATCACCTAATTAGTGCAAGCAGGCTCCCAGTGAGGGAATTTTATTACCGTGCGGTGACACTTTTTATATTTTCATATTTGTTTCCTGCTGTAAAAATTAAAATCCCAACTCATCCCACCACAACGCTGTGCACAAAAACATAATACAGCGCTGTAAAAAAAACCAAAACAACAAAACACGCATTTCAACGCATGTGAACACAAATATTGTGGTGTGAATGAGCCCCTCTTGTATTAGCTGATTGTGTACTTGTGCTATGCTTCTGATTTGTGGTATTTGGGCTGCTTGTAGCCTCTTTTCTATGTTAATTGATATCGCCGTTCCTCCCGCTGCACAATATGTACATTTTTTACCTTCTCCTGGATCAGATTTCCCCGTCTCGCAGTTTTCATCACTCGCCACTCAGGGAAAATTTCCACAACAGAATCTTAAACAAAAGGGGAACAACTCCATGTCTGGTGGGATTCTCTTGTTTCTTTACATATAAGGGGGAGCCTGGGGTGCTAGAGCACCCCTAAAAATTCTTCTGTAACCCCCATTATGGAGTTAGAATTTCACCTGAGAGCTGTGAGAATGTGGAATAGACTCCCTCCAGAGTTGGTTGTGGCCAGCTCAGTGGATTGCTGTAGGAAAGTCCTGGATTCTTTCTTGGATACACAGAATATAACTGGATATAACATTTATAGGGAAAGTTGATCCAGGAAATATCCGATTGCCTCTCGGGGGATCAGGAAGGAATTTTTTTCCCTGCAGGAGGAAATTGGATCGTTTTGCTGGGCTTTTTGCCTTCTTCTGGATCAACAGTGGGTGTAGGATTATAAATTTTGTTTTTTTTTTTTAATGTTTCAAGTAGATGGACTTTTGTCTTTTTTCAGCCAGACTATGTAACTATGTAACTGTGAAACTATGTAACTCTGAAACTATGTAACTATGTAACGCTGAAACTATGTAACTATGTAACTCTGAAACTATGTAACCTTTTATACAAAGTGATGCGATACGGTTCTAGTCTGTGGGTATCAGAGGGTTCAGTTTGTGGATCCTGCCACTTTATTTTTAACTCCGAAACATAAACAATAACATATAAAGCCATTTATAACTCCGCCCCTACTTACATCACCAATCTTTATCTCCAAATATCACCCAAACCATCCTCTTCGCTCTGCCCATGACCTCCTGCTCTCCAGCTCCCTTGTCTTCTCCTCCCATGCTCGTCTCCAGGGCTTCTCCAGAGCCTCCCCCATCCTCTGAAACTCTCTACCCCACTCTATCCAACTATCACCTACTCTGCCCACTTTAAGGCGATCTCTGAAAACCTCTCTCTTCAGTGAAGCCTATCCTACCCAGGGGCGGACTGACTATTCGAGCACTCGGGCACTGTCCGAGGGCCTGGGGTCAGTAGAGGGCCCCATTAGATTCCCCTGGTACCTTTCATTGGCTTTTTCATAGGCTTTTTTGGGTGTGGGTGAGGACACAGGGGCCCCATGATCCTCTATTACTCGGGGGCCCCATGAGTTGTCAGTCCACCCCTGATCCTACCCTCAGCTAATAACCTTCTAATCTTCTATTTCTCCCATCAGTCCATCCCCCACAGTTATTACCTTTTGTACCACCAGCCCCTCCCTCTTAGATTGTAAGCTCCCAGGATCAGGGCCCTCCTAACCTTCGTGTATTGAACTGTATTGTTGCTGTATTGTCTCCCTTTATATTGTAAAGTGCTGAGCAAACTGTTGGCCGCTATATAAAGCCTGTATAATAATAAATATAACTCTGGCAGGGGGCTTTGGCTCAGGGCTGTCCACCATAGCAGATTGATATGCTCTGGGATGGGACAGAAGAGGAGGAAGCAGAGGAAGAGTAAGACTAGAGGGACCCAACTGAAGTCACTTACAGGTAAGTATTTCAGCACTTTCAGTATGTTGGTAAAATATATAGTTTGCAAGAGGTTTCTTCTGAGCCTAGCTGCATGCTAGAGGTTATTATTGTGTTGACCCTGAAACCTACTGGGGATTATCATTGATGGCCCTGACACATGCTGCGGGTTATCATTGACGGCCCTGACCAATGCTGGGAGTTATCATTGATGGCCCTGACACATGCTGGGGGTTATCATTGACGGCCCTGACACATGCTGGGAGTTATCATTGACGGCCCAGACACATGCTGGGGGTTATCATTGATGGCCCAGACACATGCTGGGGGTTATCATTGACAGCCCTGACACATGCTGGGGGTTATCATTGATGGCCCTGACACATGCTGGGGGTTATCATTGATGGCCCTGACACTTTCTGGGGGTTATCATTGATGGCCGACATGTGCTGGGGGTTATCACTGATGGCCGTGACACATGCTGGGGGTTATCATTGACGGCCCTGACACATGCTGGGGGTTATCATTGATGGCCCTGACACATGTTGGGGGTTATCATTGATGGCCCTGACACTTTCTGGGGGTTATCATTGATGGCCCTGACACTTTCTGGGGGTTATCATTGATGGCCCAGACACATGCTGGGGGTTATCATTGATGGCCGACATGTGCTGGGGGTTATCACTGATGGCCGTGACACTTACTGGGAGTTATCATTGATGGTCCAGACACATGCTGTGGGTTATCATTGATGACCCTGACACATGCTGGTGGTTATTATTGATGGCCCTGACACATGCAGGGGGTTATCATTGATGGCCCTGAAACTTAATGGGGGTTATCATTGATGGCCCTGACACATGCTGGGGGGGTTATCATTGATGGCCCTTCCACTTTCTGGGGGTTATCATTGATAGCCCTGACACTTGCTAGAGGTTGTTGCTGGGGGTTATTATTTCTAGCCCTGGTATGTGCTGGGGGTTATCATTGCTAGCCCTGGCACTAGCTGGGGGTTTTCATTGCTAGCCCTTGTACTTGCTGGTCGTTATCATTGCTAGCCCTGGTAATGGCTTTGGGTTATTGCTGGGGGTTATTTTTGCTGGCCCTGGCACTTGCTGCAGTTATTGCTAGCCCTGGCACTTGCCAGGGGTTATTGCCTGGGGGCTATCATTGCATGCCCTGACACATACCTGGAATTATTATCAATGTTTTTGAAAACGAGCGGTGCGCTCGAAACATGTTAGGGGATCCACCCTACTGACGCCTATACCACCAGGGAACCACTAACCACCAGGGAATTCTTTTATTGGATCTGGGTGGTCATTTAACCCTGGGATTAATGGGATATATATTTATATATGATCCCTTTCTGTCACTAGCCACCAGGGACTTATAATTAAACCTGGATGCAAGTCTTTTATGTTGGTGGAACCACTAGCCACCAGGGAACCTATGAATGACACCTGGATGTACCTTTCTATGCTGATGTGAGTTCCTTCCTTTTGTTTGTCTTTTTTACTCTGAATAATCGTACTTCACCATTGATACCTTCTTGCCTCGTGGCTCGTTTTTAATGAGCTTTGTAAGGTGGTGATCTGGAACAAGGAGCCACTGGATGCCTGGACAACGTTGGACCCACTGGCCTTGATGTCCTAACATGACCAGATGCTGCTCATGCTGCTGACCAGACCATGATGTCCTGTTGCTGATTTGCATACAATGCTCGTATTGTATGTATCTGTGGTAAGCGCATAACCGCACTATATACATTTTCCGTTCTGTCAAGTTGGATTGGGGACACCATAGGATCTTATCCATCTGCCCTCCGGATACACTTTATGAACAATATATGCTTGATATTTCTGTGACTATATATGATGACACTCTGTTTGTTTGGTATTTATTTTTAGCGCTACATACCCCATTCTATATTTTAAGTTTTAGGTACTGAGGATTACCCTGTATGTTAGCTGCTTGTCCTGTCTGTTTGCGCTCACTTACCTTACCCTATATATACATACCTGGAATTAATGCTGGGTGTTATCATTGCTAGCCCTGGCACTTGCTGGCAGGGGCGGACTGACCATTTGGAAACTCAGGCACTGCCCAAGGGCCCGGGGTCAGTAGGGGGCCCCATGAGATGCCCCTGGTACCTTTTTCATAGGCTTTTTTGAGTTTGCGCAAGGACACAGGGGCCCCATGATCCCCTATTGCCCGGGGGTCCCATGAGTTGTCAGTCCGCCCCTGCTTGCTGGGGTTATTGCTAGGGGTTATCAGTGCTGGCTTTGACACTTCCTGGGGTTATCATTGCTAGCCCTGATACTTGTTAGGGGTTATCTTTGCTAGCCCTGGCATTTTCTGAGGGTTGTTGCTGGAGATTATCATTGATAGCCCTGAAACTTACTGGGGGTTATCATTGCTAGCCCTGGTACGTTCTGGGGGTTATTACTGGGGGTTATAATTGCTAGCCCTGGCACTTGCTGGGGGGTTATCTTTGCTGACCCTGAAACATGTTGGGGATTATTGCTGGGGGTTATTATTGTTGGCCCTGACACATGCTGGGGGTTATCATTGCTAGCCCTGGAGGTTGTTGCTGGGGGTTATCATTGCTAGCCCTGACATTTTCTGGGAGTTATAATTGCTGAGTGGGGAGAGGGAGCGCTAAGATGCATCTACCCTGTGTGCGTTTGGGGATGGACCATCAGCAATGGGGGTTAGTAGAAGATCCATGTGGAGGTGGTGTACAAGTCCATCTTTAGTGGGGGGCTTGTAGTAGTATGGACTTGTAAGAGGAGGCACCCAGCTGTAAGAGCTTGTAGATACTCCTAATGCAGGTAGAGAAGAGAAACAGCAGCGCCACTCTAAGTGTAGACGGTTAAAATCAGACAGATTTAATGGTAACACTGCACTCACATAGATAGGTAACAGGTAGGCACGTCAAGTGATGGAAGTCCAGTGGGAGCATCAGGTCCTATGGACGCGTTTTGGGTGTTTTCCCGCCACTCCGGCAGTGTCCAGGACTCGGGGAGTAGCAGAGGGGCGCAGGGAGGTTCGCAGGGATGATATCCATGCATGGACCGGGTTTCAAAGATGGTGCGCGTTCGGAGCATGCTCACTCCTTTGTCAGGCTGGTAATTGCTGACCCTGACACATGCTGGGGTTATTGCTGGAGATTACATACCTCTCAACTATCTGAGGGTTGTTGCTGGCGATTATCATTGCCAGCTCCGGAACTTACTGGGGGTTATCACTGCTAGCCCTGGTATTTGCTGGGGGTTATTATTGCTGGCCTTGGAACTTGCTGGGGGTTATCTTTGCTGATCCTGACACATGCTGAGTGAGCAACTTGCTGGGGGGTTGTTGCTGAGCGTTTTCATTGATAGCCCTGACATTTGTTGGAGGTTGTTGCTGGGGGTTATCATTGGTAGCCCTGACATTTGCTGGGGATTATAATTTCTGACCCTGACACATGCTGGGGGTTATTGTCGGAGATTACATACCTCTCAACTATTTGAGGGTTGTTACTGGCAATCATCATTGCTAGGTCTGGAACTTACTGGGGGGTTATCACTGCTAGCCCTGGTACTTGCTGGGGGTTATTATTGCTGGCCCTGGAACTTGCTGGTGGTTATCTTTGTTGACCTTGACACATGCTTGGGGTTGTTGCTGAGCGTTTTCATTGATAGCCCTGACATTTGTTGGAGGTTGTTGCTGGGGGTTATCATTGGTAGCCTTGACATTTGCTGGGGATTATAATTGCTGACCCTGACACATGCTGGGGGTTGTTGCTGGGCGTTTTCATTGATAGCCCTGACATTTTTTGGAGGTTGTTAGGGGGGGGGTTATCATTAATATCCCTGACATTTGCTGGGGATTATAATTGCTGACCCTGACACATGCTGGGGGTTGTTGCTGGGCATTTTCATTGACAGCCCTGACATTTGTTGGAGGTTGTTGCTGGGGGTTATCATTGATATCCCTGACATTTGCTGAGGATTATAATTGCTGACCCTGACACATGCTGGGGGTTATTGCTGGAGATTACATACCTTTCAGCTATCTGAGATTGGAGATTTAGAAAACAAATGTAGGCAAATGGAAACACCCATCATTTGAAGAATGAATGCACAAACATGATTGGTTAATCCCACATGTGCTTTTTACCACTACTATTCCTTTTTACTGGCTTTTGAAACTTGCAGATGCAGCAATTTAGAAATTGGATGACAGGTCTATACATCAGACCAAAATGAGGGACAAATGAGGAAGGAAGAGGGGCAGAGGGGCTTTGTTCCAAAACAGGGAAGGTCTCTTCAAGTCAGGGACAGTTGGGAGCTATGGGATTGTCATTTGCTGCTGGCCCTGAGCTGCTGCTCTCATGCACATTGTTGGGTCACAATGGGGCTCAGGTAAGTATAAGGGGGGTCCCAGGCACAGAATGTTTTACCTTAATGCCTAGAATGCATTAAGGCAGGATGGGCAACTGTGGCCCTCCAGCTGTTGGGGAACTTCAAGTCCCATCATGCCTCTGCCTTTGGGAGTCATGCTTGTAACTGTCAGTTTTGCAATGCCTCATGGGACTTGTAGTTCTACAACAGCTGGAGGGCCACAGTTGCCTTCCCCTGCATTAAGGTAAAAAAAATGAAGGCTTTACAACCGTTTTAAAATGAATGTGATAGACGCTGTCCATTGTGCTGAAATAACTCTCTTCCCTTTAGTGTAGCGGTCTCCAAACTTTCTAAGCAAAGGGCCAGTTTATTGTCCTTCAGACTTTAGGGGGGGGGGGGGGCGGACTGTGACCAGTAAGAGCAGAAAATGCTCTGGCATCTGTAGGAGTAAACAATGCCCCATCATTGGTTTTTTAATGGGAGGCATAGTGCCCTATCATTGGTGTCAGTGAAAGGAATAGTGCCCCCTCATTGGTTTCAGTGAAAGGAATAGTGCCCCGTCATTGGTATCAGTGGGAGAAATAGTGCCCCATCATTGGTGTCAGTGGGAGGAATAGTGCCCCATCATTGGTGTCAGTGGGAGGAATAGTTCCCCATCATTGGTGTCAGTGGGAGGAATAGTGCCCCGTCATTGGTTTCAGTGAGAGGAATAGTGCCCCACCACTGGTGTCAGTGAGAGAAATAGTGCCCCATCATTGGTGTCAGTGGAAGGAGTAGTGCCACATTATTGGTGTCAGTGGGAGTAATAATGCCCCGTCATTGGTGTCAGTGGGAGGAATAGTGCCCCATCATTGGTGTCAATAAGAGAAATAGTGCCCCATCATTGGTGTCAGTGGGAGGAATAGTGCCCCATCATTGGTGTCAGTGGGAGGAATAGTGCCCCATCATTGGTGTCAGTGGGAGGAATAGTGCCCCATCATTGGTGTCAGTGGGAGGAATAGTGCCCCATCATTGGTGTCAATAAGAGAAATAGTGCCCCATCATTGGTGTCAGTGGGAGGAATAATGTCCCATCATTGGTGTAAGTTGGAGAAATAGTGCCCCATCATTGGTGTCAATGAGAGAAATAGTGCCCCATCATTGATGTCAGTGAGAGAAATAGTGCCCCATCATTGGTGTCAGTGAGAGAAATAGTGCCCCATCATTGGTGTCAGTGGAAGGAGTAGTGCCCCATCATTGGTGTCAGTGGAAGGAGTAGTGCCCCATCATTGGTGTCAGTGGAAGGAGTAGTGCCCCATCATTGGTGTCAGTGGAAGTAATAGTACCCCATCATTTGCATAGGTGGGAGGATTCAGTGGCAAAAATGGTGTCCCATGATTTGTATCAGTTGAAGGAAAAGTGCCTCAAGGGCCAGATAAAGGCAAGCAAAGGGCCACATCCGGCCCTCGGGCTGCAGTTTGGAGGCCACTGCTTTAGTGACCTGTAGGTGAAAGGGGAACTGAAGACAACATTATCCTCTTTGGGTCTGACTCATGAAGCTGTAATAACACTTTAAGGGGTCTATTTATAAAAAAAATTGCTGTGTGAATGTCTCAGCATTTGCAGCGGGGATCATGAATGTGTTTATTTTCTTTGGCCGTCAGCTCTATCTAGGGGCCATAATGTGTTGTTTTTCCTGTAGTGGGCTGACAACACTGCCTATGTCGTACTGAAGTCTTAAGCAGCGTTGTCAGCCCTGCCTGCTGGACTACAGAACTCCTCCTATTCCCGTCACTCCCCGTCCCTCCCCACATGCATATATTTATTTATTTACCAGCAGATCAGTGGGGTCAGTGGATAATGGGGGTCTTGGAGTGTGGGTACAGAGGGGTCTGTAATACAAAGATCCATAAAAATGGGAAGGAAGTGTATTATGGTGGGAAGAGAGAAGTGATGGTGGGAGTAGTAGTAGTGGACAATGCAGGTTCTGGGGTGTCAGTAGGGGAGGGACTATAATACACTTATCTGTAGGATGGAGATGAGAAGAGGTGGTAATGGGAAGGTAGGAGTGGGAAGATGGGGGACAGGAAGGGTGAAGGTACAGGTAGTAGTAGTGGATGATGGAGGTAGCAGTAGTTCTAGTAGTTGATGAGGGTTTTGGGGTGTTAGGTCTGTAATACTGTACAATGATCTGTTGAATGGACAAGGTGTGCAGTGGGTGAGAGTTTCGGGAAGAGAAGGGTGTGCGTGGATTGTACAATGAGTAGGAGGATTGGGATGGGAGATAATGATGTGAAGGGAGTAGTAATGATAGGTGTAGTAGTAATAATGGAGAGGGGTCTCGGGGTTTCTGTAGTGGAAGGTCTGCAATACATTGGTCTATAGGATGGGGATGATGGAGGGTAGGAAGGATGATGGTAGGGGTAGTAGGAGTGGATAATGAGATCTTGGGTGTCAGTAGAAGAGGGTCTGCAATACAATGATCCCTAGGAAGGGGGTGCAAGAGGATTTTGGTGAAAAAGGAGGCGTGATGGTGGACTTAGTGAATGGTGGGGGTTGCAGGCTTTCTCTAAAGGGAGTCTGTACTACAATGACCCATAGGATGGGGGAAGGAAAGGATTATGATGAGAGAGGAAGAGGGGAGCAGTGGATAATGGGGGTCTTGGAGTGTGGGTACAGAGGGGTCTGTAATACAAAGATCCATAAAAATGGGAAGGAAGTGTATTATGGTGGGAAGAGAGAAGTGATGGTGGGAGTAGTAGTAGTGGACAATGCAGGTTCTGGGGTGTCAGTAGGGGAGGGACTGTAATACACTTATCTGTAGGATGGAGATGAGAAGAGGTGGTAATGGGAAGGTAGGAGTGGGAAGATGGGGGGCAGGAAGGGTGAAGGTACAGGTAGTAGTAGTGGATGATGGAGGTAGCAGTAGTAGTAGTGGTTGATGAGGGTTTTGGGGTGTTAGGTCTGTAATACTGTACAATGATCTGTTGAATGGGGAAGGGAGTGGATTATAATGAAGAGTGAGGGGTGATGATGGGGCAGTAATAGCAGTGAGTGATGGGCCTCTCGGCTTGTCGGTGGAGGAGAGTCTATAATACAATGACCTGTAGGATTGGGATGGGAGTAAATTTGGATGAGAGTGGGCGTGATGGTAGGGGTAGTACTAGTATTGGGTGATGGGGGTCTCAGGCAGTCAGTAAAGGGGTGTCTGTAATAAGATGATCCGCAGGAAGAGGATGGTAGGAGATTACAAATGGAAGCATGGTGGGGGGCAGTAGCAGTAGATGATGGGGGTCTTGGGGTGTCGGTACAGGTGGGTCTTGTAATATAATGACCTGCCGGACAGGGATGGGAGGGGATTAAGATGAGAGGGAGTAGGAGATGATTGAAGGTAGGAAGGGTAATGGTAGGGGTGAGTAGTAACCATGGATGATGGGGGTCTTGGGGTGTCGGTACAGGTGGGTCTTGTAATATAATGACCTGTCGGACGGGGATGGGAGGGGATTAAGATGAGAGGGAGTAGGAGATGATTGAAGGTAGGAAGGGTAATGGTAGGGTGAGTAGTAACTATGGATGATGGGGGTTTAGGGTGTCGGTAGAGGTGGGTCTTGTAATATAATGACCTGTCGGATGGGGATGGGAGGGGATTAAGATGAGAGGGAGTAGGATATGATGGAAGGTAGGAAGGGTAATGGGCGGGTGAGTAGTAACTATGGATGATGGGGGGCTCAGGGTGTCAATAGGGGACTGTCTGTAATACAATGATCTATAGGATGAAGATGGAGGGGAAGGGATTAGTGATGGGGGGAGTAGAAGTGGATAATGGGGTCTTGGGGTGTTGAAAGAGGAGGGTCTGTTAAACAATGATCTGTAGGATGGGGAGGGGAGGAGATGAAGATTGGAGGGTGGAGTGGAGGAGTGATGATGAGGGTAGTGATAGTGGATGATGGGTGTGTTGGGGTGCCGGTAGAGGAATGTCTATAATATAACGGTCTGTAGGATGGGAATTGGAGGGAAGGAGTGATGAAGGGGGGAGCAGTAGTAGAGGATGGGGTTTTGGGGGGTTGTAGAGGGCTGTCTGTAATACAATGATCCCTAGAATGAGGATGGAGATGGGAGAGGGGAGGGGTGATGATGGGGGTAGTAGTGGATGATGGGGGTCCTGTCTGTAATGCAATGATCCCTATGCTGGGGATGGATGGGGGTGGGGTGGGGTGGAGATGGGGGAGGGGTGATGATGGGGGTAGTAGTGGATGATGGGGGTCCTGTCTGTAATGCAATGATCCCTATGCTGGGGATGGATGGGGGTGGGGTGGAGATGGGGGAGGGGTGATGATGGGGGTAGTACTGGATGATGGGGGTCCTGTCTGTAATGCAATGATCCCTATGCTGGAGATGGATGGGGGTGGGATGATGGAGATGGGAGAGGGGAGAGGGGTGATGATGGGGGGGTAGTAGTGAATGATGGGGGTCCTGTCTGTAATGCAATGATCCCTATGCTGGAGATGGATGGGGGTGGGATGGAGATGGGGGAGGGGAGGGGTGATGATGGGGGGGGTAGTAGTAAATGATGGGGGTCCAGTCTGTAATGCAATGATCCCTATGCTGGGGATGGATGGGGGTGGGGTGGAGATGGGGGGGGAGGGGTGATGATGGGGGGTAGTAGTAGATGAGGGGGTCCTGTCTGTAATGCAATGATCCCTATGCTGGGGATGGATGGATGGGGGTGGGGTGGAGATGGGGGAGGGGTGATGATGGGGGGTAGTAGTAGATGATGGGGGTCCTGTCTGTAATGCAATGATCCCTATGCTGGAGATGGATCGGGGGGGTGGGATGGGAGATGGGAGAGGGGGGGGGATGATGATGGGGGTAGTAGTGAATGATGGGGGTCCTGTCTGTAATGCAATGATCCCTATGCTGGGGATGGATGGGGGTGGGGGTGGAGATGGGGGAGGGGTGATGATGGGGTAGTAGTAGTAGATGATGGGGGTCCTGTCTGTAATGCAATGATCCCTATGCTGGGGGATGGATGGGGGTGGGATGGAGATGGGAGAGGGGAGGGGTGATGATTCTGAGGAATAGGGTAGTAGTGAATGATGGGGGTCCTGTCTGTAATGCAATGATCCCTATGCTGGGGATGGATGGGGGTGGGGGATGGATGGATATGGGGGAGGGGAGGGATCGGGTCTCCTGCTCCTCCTCTATGTTCTCTCCGGCTCTCCGTAGTGTCTGGCTGGAATTTCTGGGGGTTCGGGGCGGGTTGTGGGCTGTGTGTCGGGTGTACATCCTAGAGTGCAGCGTTCACCCGCCAGGGGGCGGGGCCGGGAGACGATGAGCCCGGCCCGGGGGAGAAGAGCTGAGCTGGCCGGGGGCTCCGGGCTGCCGGGAGGAGAAGCGGCAGTAGCTGACACCGGGGGGTGAGTCCGCACACCCGCATTCTCCATCACATCCTCATCTCCCTCCGCCCCCCGAACACAGCGAACATCACCCGAAACCCGTCCACCGGTCATTGTTCTGTCCGCGGCCAGAGATCCCCCATACAATGTACCGGAAGACCCCCCCCCCCCCACCCATACAATGTATACACATAGACCCCCCCATACAATGTATACACAGAGCCCCCCATACAATGTACCGGAAGAGACCCCTCCCCATACAATGTATACACAGAGACCCCCCCATACAATGTATACACAGAGCCCCCCATACAATGTATACACAGAGCCCCCCATACAATGTATACACATAGATCCCCCCATACAATGTATACACAGAGCCCCCCATACAATGTATACACAGAGCCCCCCATTACAGTGTATACACAGAGCCCCCCATACAATGTATACACAGAGCCCCCCATACAATGTATACACAGAGCCCCCCATACAATGTATACACATAGATCCCCCCCATACAATGTATACACAGAGCCCCCCATACAATGTATACACAGAGCCCCCCATACAATGTATACACATAGATCCCCCATACAATGTATACACAGAGCCCCCCATACAATGTATACACAGAGCCCCCCCATACAATGTATACACATAGAGCCCCCATACAATGTATACACATAGAGACCCCCCTACAATGTATACTCATAGAGACCCCCCATACAATGGTATACATAGACCCCCCCATACAATGTATACAATTGAGCCCCCATACAATGTTACACATAGAGCCCCCCATACAATGTATACACATAGAGCCCCATACATTGTATACAATTAGAGCCCCCATACAATGTTATACACATAGACCCCCCCCCATACAATGTATACACATAGATCCCCCCAAATACAATGTTACCATAGGCTCCCCCCCCCATACAATGTATACACATAGAGCCCCCATACAATGTACTACACCATACCCCCCCCATACAATGTATACACATAGAGTATCCCCCCATACAAATGTATACACATAGAGCCCTGCTCCATACAATGTATACACATAGAGCCCCCCCATACTGTGTATACCAGATAGACCCCCCCATATACAATGTATACACATAGATTCCCCCCATACAATGTATACACATAGAGCCCCCCATACTATTGTTGTTGGTACATAGAGCCCTCATACAATGCATACTCATAGAGCCCCCCATACAATGTATTACACATAGAAACCCCCCCCCATATAATGTATACACATAGACCCCCCATACAATGTATACACAATTAGAGCCCCCCCCCATACAATGTATACACATAAAGAGCCTCCCGTACAAGGTATGCACATAGACCCCCCAATACATGTACCGGAAGGCCCCCCCCAAACCATACAATGTCTCATTCACATAGAGCCCCCCCATACAATGTATACTCATAGATCCCCCCCCATACAATGTATATACTCATAGATCCCCCCATACAATGAATACTCATAGAGCCGCCCCTCATACAATGTATACACATAGAGCCCCCAGTACAATGTATACTCATAGACCCCCCATACAATGTATACACATAGAGCCCCCCCATACAATGTATACTCATAGATCCCTCATACAATGTATACTTTTCATAGATTCCCCCCAATAACAATGTATTATACACATAGACGCCTAGATTATCAACGACAATAGTACTATACATGAGAGAATGGCCCCAAACATTGTACCTGGAGACCAATTATGTCCCCCCAATATGATACAATGTGTATACACATAGAGCCCCCAATACACCTTGAGAGCCTCCCCTCCCCAATTACAATATATACACATAGATCCCGCCTTTGGTAGTATAACATTGAACTGAGAGATTCCCCCATACATTGATATCTTATATACAGTATTATATCTTCTCCAATATACATTGTACCAAGAGCCCCCCCCCCCATACACTGTGATACAGATAGATCTCCCAGCTATATTGTAGATAGCACGGATCCCCCCTTTACATGTTTTTATACAGATAGAAGCTCCTCTCTATGCATTGTGATATAGTCATAGGTCGAATTCCTCTATACATTGTACGAGAGATCTTTCCCCTATACAATGATTATAGATATACAAGCGTATCCCTTCATACACAATTGGTATACAGATATACCCCATACATTGTAATAAGAGATTTACCCCCCCCCCATACTGATTATATATCCTTATATACCTAGCATACCTTATAGGTTACCCCTTATTATACTTTTCCCAATATACAATCTATCATACATTGTACCCACATATATCCCTTCTTATACATTGTTATACCACACCCATCCATCCCCGATTGTATAACATTGTAATCCCCATATATCCTCCCTATATACATTGTACCTCACATCATATCCCCCTTTATACAATTGTAACCACATATATCCCCTCCAAACTATAATGTATAAATTTAATTATATACCCACTATATATTGTATCACAATATCTTCTCTATATATTATTGTTAATATTTCCATCTTTTAATTGATCCACTATCTTCCCCTTATATTATAGATATTTATTCCACCTTTTCAAAATCTTTTTTTAGAATACACATATTCTATATTTACATTGTATACAGAATTTCCCCCCCCCTCTATTCTTACATTTTTTATCCATATATAAAAGTTTATTATACATTTGTAAACAAATATTTCCCTCTATATACATTGTATCCACATATTTCCTTTGTCTATATCATGTATTACCAATATATCCCCCTTTATGTATCATTTTATACCATATTTTCATATCATATCCTAAGATTTCCCTCTAATATATAAGTATCCAATATATACCTCTATTTAATTGTATCAAAAAATATTTTCCAACTATAATACATTGTTTCCACAATATATCCCTCTATATAGATTGTAACAACATATATTCCCCTCTATTAACATTGTTATCCACATATATCCCCCTATAAATATTAAACAAACCTCATATATCCCCTTATATTACATTGTATCCACATATATCCCCTCTATATACTTTTTAGTTACACATATAATCATTTCTTATACATTGTATACCACATATTTCCCCTTTTATATACATTGTATTACATATATTTTCTTATTTCAACATAAAACATTTATCTCTCTATTATATTAAATTCGTTTTCTTTATCATTTACACAATACCCCCTCAATATTTTGTATCCACATATTTTTTTTTCTATTTTTATCATTCATATATCCCCTTTATAAATATATTTATCCATATAAATTTTCTGGGGTTATATTACATTGTTCCACATATAACCATTTTATAATTGTATCCAAATATTTCCCCTCTAATACATTTTATCCAATATATTTCCATACCCTCTATACATACATTTATACAAATATATCCCCTTATATACATTTTCCTCCATATATCCTTTTTTCTATATTACATTGTTTCCACATTTATCTCCTAATTTTATTAATTGTATCCCCATATGTTTCCCCCTCTATATACATTTTTTATTCACATATATCCCCTAAATATAAATTGTTATACACATATATTCTATTTAATTGTTATCCAATTAAAATATATCCCTCTATATACATTGTATACAATATATAATCTATTTACATTGTATTCTAATATATCCCCCTTATATACATTATTATCCACATTATATCCCCTATTTATACTACTTTAATAAATCCACATATATCCCCTTATTTTTACATTGTATCCACATAAATAAAAATACATTATACCTACCATAACATTTCTTCCCTATTATACATTATATATCCACATTAAATCCTCCCGTGTATCTATATATACATTGTTAGTCCAAGCATCCTTTTATATTATATCCAACATATATCCCTAACTATATACATTTTATCCACATATATCCCTCTATTTTAAACATTGTAATCCACATATATCCCCTTTTATTACATTGTATACACATATATCCCCCTAAAATATATAATTGTATTCATATATCCCCTCTATTTAAATATTGTATCCCCAAATAATCCCTCAAACTAAAATTGTATCACATAAATCCCCTATAATATAAATTAATATAACAAGCACTTTTTTTCTATATACATTTTATATAAAATATATCCATATAAATATAAACATAATAACAATACAAAATACACCTATAGAGATCTTAAATATTTATACATTGTATCCATTCCATATATTCCCCCCCTTATAATATTTATCATATTATATATCCCCTCTATATACATTGTATCCCATATATCCCCTCTATTTACATTGTATACACACATATATCCCTAAATATATACATTGTATTCCCACTTATTTCCCCTCTATATAATTGTATAACAACAATATATCCCTCTATATACATTGTATACACCTTTTATCCCCCCTCCTATATTACATTGTATTCTCATATATTCCACTCTAATATATAATTTAATTACTTTTTATATCCCTCTATATACAATTTATCACATATATCCCCTCTATATACATTGTATCCACATATATATCCCTCATCTATATACATTAAATATCCCACATTATCCCCTCTATATACATTGTATCCACATTTATCCCCTCTATATACATTGTAAACACATATTCTATTTACCCGCCTATCTATATACATTTTATCCACATATATCCCTCTACTTAAAAACATTGTATCCATTATAACCCCCTCTATATACATTGTATCCAATATATAATCCCCTCTATATACATTGTATCCACATATAATTTAAATATTAACATAATTCTTTAATATAATCATAACCTAAATCTATACCTCTATTTACATTGTATACCACATATATCATATTTAATACCTATATATTTCTATATACATTTATCCACATATATCAATTTATATACATTATATATACACATATATCCCCTTAATATATTACATTTTATCCTTTTATATCCCTCTATATTACATTGTATCACATATAAAACCCTATAAACATTGTAATCACATATATCCCCCTCTATTATAAATTGTATACAACATATATCCCCTCTATAACATTGTATCCAATATATCACCCATCTAATAAAATACATTTCTTAATAACTCAATATATCCCCTCTATATACAATTAATATATATATATCCCCTCTATATACATTGTATCCACATATATCAACCCTCTTATAATACATTTATACAATATATCCCCTCTATATACATTGTATTACATCATATATCCCCCTAATATATACATTGTATCTACATATATTTTTCTATATAATTATACACAATTAAATATATCCCCTCTATATAAATTGTATCCATTCCATATATCCCCTATTATAATTGTATCCAATATTATCCCCTATACATTTATCCCAATATATCCCTTATATACATTTAACCACATATTACCCCTAAATATCAATTAAATTATATTCCCTCTAATATACATTTATTCCAATATATACCTATCTATATACATTGTATCCACATATTTAGTCCCCTTATATATCATTGTATCCACATATATTCCCCTCTTATATACATTGCATATACATTCCTTTTAAATATATCCCCTCTATATACATTGCAATCCAAATATATCCCCTCTATATATTAAAATATATACATATATTCTAATACCCCTCTATATACATTGTATACACATATATCCCCTTTCTATAACATTATATCCACATATATCCCTCTTTATACCTTTGTAACCACATATATCCCCCTCTTATATTAATTGTATCACATATTACCCCTCTAATATACACATTGTATCCACATATAACCCTTTTAATACATTGTATCACATATATGGCCCCTCTTTATACATTTTATTTTATATCCCTATTATTTTATAAAATTCTTTTATATCTCACATATTATCCCCTCTATATAAAATCCACATTATATCCCCTCTATATAAAATTGTTTATACATATACCCCTCTATATACATTGTATCCACATATATCCCCTCTATATAATTGTATAAAATATATCCCCTCTTTTATATCATTGTATACCACATAAATCCCCTCTATATACAAATATTATCATTTTAATCATATATCCCCCTAATATATAAATTGTATCCAACATATATCCCCTATTCTTCTATAATACAATAATTGTATCCACATATATCCCCTCTATATACATTGTATCCACATATATCCTCTCTATACATTGTATCCACAATATATCCCCTCTATTAATCTAATATTATCCCATTTTTTAACATATATCCCCTCTATATACATTGTATACTTACCCAACATATATCCCCTCTATATACATTTATCCACATATATCCCCTCTATATACATTGTATCCACATATATATACCCTCTATATACATTGTATACACATATATCCCTTCTATTCTCCATACATTGTATCCACATATATCATCCTCTTTACCTTATATTACATTGTATCCACATATATCCCTCTATATACATTGTATACACATTATCACCTCTATATACATTTCTCTACACTATCCCTCTATATATCATACCCTATATATATACATTCTACACAGATATCCACATATATACCCTTATATACATTGTATCACTTATATATTCTTTATCCACTTTATATACATATATCCTCTCTATACATTTACACATATATCCCTCTAATATAATTGTATTATGTCTATATACATTGTATTCCACATATATCCCCTCTATATACATTGTATCCACATAATATATCTCCTCTATATACATTGTATCCACAATATATCTCCCCTCTCCATACTTTTGTAATCCACATATATCTCCTCTCTATACATTGTATCCACATGTATCTCCTTTCGTATACATTGTATACACATGTATCTCCTCTTTCTCTCTCTATACATTGTATCCACATGTATCTCCTCTTCTCCTCTCCATACATTGTATCCACAAGTATCTCCTCTTTCCTCTCCATACATTGTATCCACATATATATTCTCCTCTCTCTTTGTATCCACAAGTATATCACTCTTCTCTCTCTATACATTGTATCCACAAGTATCTCCTCTTCTCCTCTCCATACATTTATCCACATATATCATCTCCTCTCTCATGCATTGTATCCACATATATATCTCCTCTCTCTAACATTGTATCCACAAGTATCTCCTCTTTCTCCTCTCTATATTGTATCCACATGTATCTCCTCTTCTCCTCTCTCTATACATTGTATAACATGTATCTCCTCTTCTCCTCTCTATACATTGTATCACACTATTCACCGTCGTCTCTATACTGTACAAGTCCATCTTATATCTGTGTGTCTAGTAGAATATATAATATAGTATACCTCCTTTGCAGTCTTGCTGTGTCCCCAGCAATATATTGTGTCTTTACATTCTAGATGGTAATGGGTAGATGGAGGTGATCAGGATCTATACTGTATGGGTATTCCTCCTGGCCGTCCCTATATTCACATCCTTCCCATGTTGTAAGGACTGTATACAGGTGATCCATATGAGGTTCTGTATGTTATCTAATACCTTCTCTATGGCGGGGACAACGTACGCTGTGCGTGAATCACACAGAGAGGAAATCTGCTGTTTACATTGAATCCACATAAACAAAGAGCCTTGTGTCACCCCCCCTATAAATCGCTGGCTGCGTTTCATTTCTGTGCTGCATAAAAGTTGACAATACATTTTCATTATCTCCAGACTGCCTCTAATTGTGTTTATCATTCTCTATAAAAGCTGCTCTTCAGCTAATATCCCCTCTGTGTCTTTATGGAGAGACCAGCGAGGCCCTGCAGCCTTCAGACTGCCCCTGGCCAGAGGAGAGGCCTAGTTGGGGGACCCGCACTGAGACCACAATGTAATGCAGCGATGTGGATTGTCTCTGCACTGCAATCAGCTTGTCTGGAGGGATTGCGAGCTGCAGAAGTGGCTGAATACAGCGCAGGGAGGGAGCGGAGGGGGCTCTGATATCGGGGTAGTCTGGGGGAGGGGGGGGGGAGATTCCCAGGGCAGGACAGCTCTTGTCAATGAAGATCAGTAACTGAAAAGGAACTTGCTCTGAAATTTAAAAGGCTTGTAATGGAAGATATAAGTAAATTCCCTAAACTCACCCTATGCACCCCATAGATGGAGGGGCTTTGTGGTATCAGAGATTGTAGCTGGATAATATAGGGTTAATACCTCCCGTTGGGTGCCTACATCTCAGAACATTTCTGTCAAGGCATGGGGAAGTCTGTGAGTAAAGAATAGTATATTGGTAAGGTGTAGTCTACTGGAGAAAGGTAGTCTATGGGTAATGTAGTCTACTGGAGGAAAGGTAGTCTATGGGTAATGTATAGTCTACTGGAGGAAGGGAGAAGGGTAGTCTATGGGTAATGTATAGCCTACTGGAGGAAGGTAGTCTATGGGTAATGTGTAGTCTACTGGAGGAAGGTAGTCTATGGGTAATGTATAGTCTACTGGAGAAGGGTAGTCCTATGGGTAATGTATAGTCTACTGGAGAAGGGTAGTCTATGGGTAATGTATATGTCTACTGGAGAAGGGTAGTCTATGGGTAATGTATAGTCTACTGGAGAAAGGTAGTCTATGGGTAATGTATAGTCTACTGGAGAAGAGTAGTCTATGGGTAATGTATAGTCTAACTGGAGAAAGGTAGTCTATGGGTAATGTAGTCTACTGGAGAAAGGTAGTCTATGGGTAATGTATAGTCTACTGGAGAAAAGTAGTCTATGGGTAATTTATAGTCTACTGGAGAAAGGTAGTCTATGGGTAATGTATAGTCTACTGGAGAAGGGTAGTCTATGGGTATTGTATAGTCTACTGGAGAAAAGTAGTCTATGGGTAATGTATAGTCTACTGGAGAAGGGTAGTCTTATGGGTAATGTATAGTCTACTGGGAGAAAGGTAGTCTATGGGTAATGTATAGTCTACTGGAGAAAGGTAGTCTATGGGTAATGTATAGTCTACTGATGAAAGGTAGTCTATGGGTAATGTATAGTCTACTGGAGAAAGGTAGTCAATGGGTAATGTATAGTCTACACTGGAGAAGGGTAGTCAATGGGTAATGTATAGTCTACTGGAGAAGGTTAGTCAATGGGTAATGTATAGTCTACTGGAAAAGGGTAGTCTATGGGTAATGTATAGTCTACTGGAGAAGGATAGTTTATGGGTAATGTATCGTCTACTGGAGAAGGGTATAGTCTATGGGTAATGTATAGTCTATGGGTCAAGTTAATGTGTAGTCTATGGGTAATGTATAGTCTAACTGAAGGAAAAAGTAGTCTATGGGTAATGTGTAGTCTATGGGTAATGTATAGTCTACTGGAGGCAAAGTAGTCTACCGGAGTAAGTGTAGTCTATGGGTAATGTATAGTCTACTGGAGAAGGGTAGTCTATGGGTAATGTATCATCTACTGGAGAAGGGTAGTCTATGGGTAATGTATCGTCTACTGGAGAAGGGTAGTCTATGGGTAATGTATAGTCTACTGGAGAAGGGTAGTCTATGGGGTAATGTATAGTCTACTAGAGAAGGGTAGTCTATGGGTAATGTATAGTCTACTGGAGAAGGGTAGTCTATGGGTAATATATAGTCTTACTGGAGAAAGGTAGCCTATGGGTAAGGCGTAGCCATGGGTAAGGTGTGGTCTACTGATAAGAGGGAGTCTATGACTAAGGTGTGGTCTAATGGCAAGAGGTAGTCTATGAGTAAGGCATAGTCTATGGGTAAGCTAGTGTGGTTATACTGGTAAGAGGGAGCCTATGACTAAGGTGTGGTCTAATGGCAAGAGGTAGTCTATGAGTAAGCATTGTCTATGGATAAGGTGTAGTCTATGGTTAAGGGGTAGTCTATATGTAAGGTGTAGTCTACTGGAAAAGGGTAATCTATGGGTAAGGTGTAGTCTACTGGAAAAGGGTAATATATGGGTAAGGTGTAGTCTATAGATAAGCCATAGTCTAAGGTTAAGGTGTAGTCTACATATAAGCTGTTGTCTATGGGTAAAGTGTAGTCTACCTGTTAGGTGCATTCTATGTGTAAGGCTATGGTTAGGATGAAGAATGTAGGTAAGACAGGGCTTGAAACATTTGCGTTGAATCTGGGAGCCAGATAAAAAAGTTAGGAGACAGTTTTTTTTAAATCAGCTGCCTGGCAATCACTGCAGCTCCGAGGTGTTGGGCAATAGGAATTGCTCACGCTGGCGCAAGGCCCGGACTGGGACAAAAAATAGGCCAGAGTACCCTGCACAGGAAGCGGAAGATCTACAAGTGCGAGGCACCATGGATCATGTATGCCATGAATTGGAGTATTAGGCCAGACAAGTGGTTCTGGTGGGCTCTGGGCAGTTTCATGGAGAAAAATAATATTAATATAATAATGAGGTAACCAGAGGAAGGTAGGAAGGAAGACCAGGATGCCACACTGAAAGTGTAAGTTCACCTTTACAGAATATCTGTAAGGTGACCTTATACTGGACCCCCTCCCCATTGGTCCCGCTGTACCAGTGTCCCGCAATCCCCCGCTGTCAGGCACTGGGATGCCGCTTTACTGTTCCAGGGATTTGAAATCCCTGTGGCTTTCTTTCCTCTCCTCTCTTCCCAGCACTAACAGGATGGGCTAGATGGATTCTGATTGGTCAGCAACATCCATGTGATGACTGATTAGAATGCCTTTTGTCCGTACAAGCTGAGAGGTATGGATAGATTAAGCTGTGGGGATTTCAAATCCCTGGATCAGTGCAGTGACATTCCGGTGCCTGCAGCGGACGGCTGACAAAAGCCCAGGTACTAGGATGCAATTTCTAGTGGCCACGGGGATCTGGCGCCTGGGATTTGTTGAGCCCTGAGGTAAGGTGTAGCTTTGAGGTAAGGTGCAATATATAGGTAAGGTGTAGTCTACAAATAAGACATAGACTGTGGGTAAGGTGTAGTGTAGTCTATAGGTAAGGCGTAGTCTATCATTGTGGCCTACATTATGGATAAGGAGTAGCTTGTTAGTGAGGTGTAGTCTGTAAGTAGCATACAGTCTATGGGTAAGGTGTTGTCTACGGGTAAGGTGTGGTCTACAGGTAAGGTGTGGTTTTCTGGAAAGGGATAGTCTATAGGTAAGGTGTAGTCTATCATTGTGGCGTACATTATGGATAAGGAGTAGCTTGTGAGTGAGGTGTAGTCTCTAAGTAACATACAGTCTACGCGTAAGGTGTGGTCTACGGGTAAGGTGTGGTCTAAAGGTAAGATGTAGTCTGCTGGAAAGGGATAGTCTATAGGTAAGGCGCGGTCTATGGATAAGGCACAGTCTAAGGGTAAGTTGTAGTCTTTGTATAAGATGTCGTCTACTGGTGAGGCTTGGTCTACAGGTGAGGTTTATTCTGTAGGAGAGGTGTAATCTATGGGTTAGGTGTAGTCTACAGGTAAAGCACATTTTAGTCTACAGGTGAGATGTAGTCTATGATTAAGATGGGTAAGTTGTAGCCTGTAGGTAATGTGTAATCTATGGGTTAGGTGTAGTCTACAGGCATAGTGTAGTATACAGGTAAGGCATAGTGTAAGGGTAAGATATAGTCCACCGTTGAGGCATAGGTAAGGAATAGTGTACGGGTAAGGTGTAGATAATTTGTAACATGTACTCTACAGGTAAGGTGTAGTCTATTGATAAGATACAGTCTATGGGTAACTTGTACTCTACAGGTAAGGTCTAGTCCAGTGGTCTCCAAACTACGGCCAGGGGGTCGGATGTGGCCCTTTGCTTGCCTCTACCTGGCCCTTGAGGCACTATTCTACCAACTGACCCCATCTATGGGGAACTATTCCTCCCACTGAAACCATCAATGGGGAACTAATCCTTCCACTGAAACCATCTATGGGGCACTATTCCTCCCACTGAAACCATCCATGGGGGATGTTTGCTTCCACTGAAACCATCCACGGGGGACTATTCCTCCCACTGAAACCATTTATGGGGAACTATTTCTCCCACTGAAACCATCTTTGGGGAACTATTCCTTCCACTGACAGAATCGGTAGGGAACTATTCCTCCCACTGAAACCATCTATGGGGAACTATTCCTCCCACTGAAACCATCCATGGGGAACTATTCCTCCCACTGACAGCATCGGTGGGGCACCAATCTTCCCATTGATAGAGACATTGGGGCATCATTCCTTCCATTCAAACCAATGATGGTGCATTGCTTCTGCCCCCTAATGTCAGGGCATTTTTTACTATCACTGGCCACAGTCCGGCCCCACTAAAGTCTGAAGGAGAGTAAACTGGCCCTTTGCTTAGAAAGTTTGGAGACCCCTGGTCTAGTCTGTGGGTAACTTGTAGTCTGTGGGTAACTTGTAGTCTGTGGGTAACTTGTAGTCAATGGGTAACTTGTAGTCAATGGGTAAATCATGGTCTACAGCTAAGGTGTAGTGTATGGGTAAGGTGTAGTCTATGGGTAACTTGTAGTTAGTGGGTAAGGTGTAGTCTATGGGTAACGTGTATTCAATGCGTAAATCATGGTCTACAGCTAAGGTGTAGTCAATGGGTAACTTGTAGTCAGTGGGTAAGGTGTAGTCTATGGGTATATCATGGTCTACAGCTAAGGTGTAGTCTATGGGTAAGGTGTAGTCTATGGGTAACTTGTAGTCAGTGGGTAAGGTGTAGTCTATAGGTAAATCATGGTCTACAGCTAAGGTTTAGTGTACGGGTAAGGTGTAGTGTATGGGTAAGGTGTAGTGTATGGGTAAGGTATAGTGTATGGGTAAGGCATAGTCTGTGGGTAACATGTAGTCTACGGGTAAGGTGTAGTGTATGGGTAAGGTGTAGTGTATGGGTAAGCTGTAGTGTATGGGTAAGCTGTAGTGTATGGGTAAGCTGTAGTGTATGGGTAAGGTGTAGTCCATGGGTAAGGTGTAGTGCATGGGTAAGGTGTAGTCCATGGGTAAGGTGTAGTCCATGGGGGTAAGTGTAGTGTATGGGTAGGTGGTGTATGGGTAGGTGTAGTGTATGGGTAAGGTGTAGTGTATGGGTATGGTGTAGTGTGTATGGGTAAGGTGTAGTCTGTGGGTAAGGTGTAGTCTGTGGGTAAGGTGTAGTCTGTGGGTAAGGTGTAGTGTATGGGTAAGGTGTAGTCTGTGGGTAAGGTGTAGTGTATGGGTAAGGTGTAGTGTATGGGTAAGGTGTAGTGTGTGGGTAAGGTGTAGTGTATGTGGGTAAGGTGTAGTGTGGGTAAGGTGTAGTGTATGGGTAAGGTGTAGTGTATGGGTAAGGTGTAGTGTGTGGGTAAGCTGTAGTGTAGTGATAAGGGTAGTAAGGTGGGGTAAGATATAGTCTATGGGTAAATCATGGTCTACAGCTAAGGTGTAGTGTATGGGTAAGGTGTAGTGTATGGGTAAGGTGTAGTGTCAGTGGGTAAGGTGTAGTCAGTGGGTAAGTGTAGTGTATGGGTAAGGTGTAGTCAGTGGGTAGTGTAGTGTAAAGTGGTATAGTCTATGGGTAAGGCGTAGTGTATGGGTAAGTCTACATGGGCTAAGGCGTAGTGTATGGGTAAGTGTAGTGTATGGGTAAGGTGTAGTGTATGGGTAAGGCGTAGTGTATGGGTAAGGTGTAGTGTATGGGTAAAGTGTAGTGTATGGGTAAGGCGTAGTGTATGGGTAAGGCGTAGTGTATGGTAAGGTGTAGTGTATGGGTAAGGCGTAGTGTATGGGTAAGGCGTAGTGTATGGGTAAGGCGTAGTGTGTGGGTATGGTGTAGTCATTGGGTAAGGTGTAGTGTATGGGTAAGGCGTAGTCAGTGGGTAAGGTGTAGTCTTTGGGTAAAGTGTAGTGTATGGGTAAAGTGTAGTCAGTGTGTGGGTAAGGTGTAGTGTATGGGTAAAGTGTAGTGAGTGTGTGGGTAAGGTGTAGTCAGTAGGTAAGGTGTAGTCAGTGGGTAAGGTGTAGTGTAGAAGGAATGTGTAATTTAGAGGTATGATGTAATCCAGTAATAAAATGTAATCTGAGTAGATTATAGCCTATGGGTGAGGTTTATACTGTCTTTTTTGCATTGGGAAAGTCCGGACACATCTGGAATGTTTCCATGTAATACCAGTTTTGGTATTTTTTTATTAAGAAATAAAAAGACCATTTAACTTAGTCCTGTTGAGCTCAGGAGAGAGGTTGTCAAATTCAGATGACCTTGTAAGTGCCAAATTATGTCTACCAAAGGCTACATCTACCAACAAGTAAAAATACTAGATACATATTGGGATCAAATGTAATCTATTTAGGAAAACAAATGTATAAATATTTGGTGACAGATTTTGTGTATTTGTTGCCATTTTACTTTTATCCCTGTTAAGGCACAAAAAAATATTTTCTAAACTGTTCAGCTGCAAAAAAGATAAAATATAAACCTTAAAGCCTAACACCAGTTCTCAATAAAAATTGCTGAAAAATGTTAAAGAAATAAAAATGCAGCTCTGGGTGCAATACTCGCCCCCTGTCTGGCGATGTCCCCCACTCCTCTTCCAGTATGAATGACCCACATGGAAGAAAAATATATTTGAAATATATTTTAAAAATATTCTTCCCAAATATATTGACATATATTTGAAATGCTACAATTTTGGCCGTATTCAATATATATATATATATATACACTGTTGAAATGTGTTTTTATTACAAAATATATAAAAAATATTTTTAAAAATACATTTCAAATACACTGTATGTCCTTAAAAATAAAAATCTACATTTTTGGAATGCATTTACAAATATATGTATAAAATATATGTTAAAATGTATTTTTTGTATGTTAAAAAAAATCTGAAGAATATATTTTTTTAAAAATTAATTTTTTCAAAAATATATTCTTCAGATTTTTTTTTAACGTATAAATATAAAAATCATTTTAACAGATATTTTTAGACATATATTTGTAAATGCATTCCAAAAATGTAGATTTGTATTTTTAAAGATATACAGTGTATTTGAAATGTATTTTTAAAAATATTTTTCATGTATTTTGTAATAAAAACGCATTTCAACAGTGTGTATATATATATATATATATATATATATATATATATATATATATATATATATATATAGAATATGGCCACAATTGTAGCATTTCAAATATATGTCAATATATTTTGGAAGAATATTTTTAAAATATAGTTTAAATATATTTTTCTTCCATGTGGGTCATTCATACTGGAAGAGGAGTGGGGGACATCGCCAGAGAGGGGCGAGTATTGCACCCAGAGCTGCATTTTTACTTCTTTAACATTTTTCAGCAATTTTTATTTAGAACTGGTATTGGGCTTTAAGGTTTTTTTTTTTTAATCTTTTTTGCAGCTGAACAGTTTAGAAAATATTTTTTGCGCCTTAACAGGGCAATAAATATATATATATATATATATATATATATATATATATATATATATATTAAATTGAATATGGCCGAAATTGTAGCATTTCATATATATGTCAATAAATATATTTGGGAAGAATATTTTTAACATATACTTCAAATATATTTTTCTTCCATGTGGGAATCTCCAACCTTCTACATCATACTCCTGTGAACCCAGGGTATTATGGACCCACCCCCGAGGAAGTAGTATCCATGCCATACCGAATAACACCTTAATGAGCTACAGAATGGCTTCATTTAAACTAAATTACTCAACTGGATAAAGACTATAAGAAAAACGCCCAAAGACACCAGTGTGACAACCCATCCCTGTTTTTGTTGGGCCGCAGCTCATAGGGGTCAGAACTCTGTGTGCCCTCACTTCCTGTTCCTCTATTATTTTGGAATTTTTAGTCCTCACCTAAACTGATTGATCAGCTGTCCGGTGTTGGCTGGGTATTTGGCGCCCTCTTCAAAATATTAAAATGGCGCCCCCTAGTGAGATAAGCAAATCTCATACATAGTCCTTCTATTGCCACCTAGGAGACACCAAGTAAGAGCATCAATAGTGCAAAATGACTCTCCAAGCCAATCCTCAGCTGGCTGTGTAATGGTAGAGCCATCTCTGTGCTGTGTGTGCTGCAGGCTAAGAAAGATGTTCCGATAGATTGCATCCCAACCGCTCAACAAACATCTGGAGCGCCGAGGCCTCGGTCATAATACCTGAGGATGCGTAGACTAGGAATGGGCCTGCTGTGTGGTCATACACCCTGAGATGCGGAATACATTTTAATCAATGGTTAAAAAAAAGGAGCTATATAAATGTATAATAATAATAGTGTGTGACCGTGGGGGAGGGGACATTAGAGTGTAAGCGCCTCTGGTACAGAGACAGATGTGACTGTGGGGGAGGGGACATTAGAGTGTAAGCGCCTCTGGTACAGAGACAGATGTGACTGTGGGGGAGGGGACATTAGAGTGTAAGCGCCTCTGGTACAGAGACAGATGTGACTGTGGGGGAGGGGACATTAGAGTGCAAGCTCCTCTGGTACAGGGACTGATGGGACTGTGGGGGAGGGGACATTAGAGTGTAAGCGCCTCTGGTACAGAGACAGATGTGACTGTGGGGGAGGGGACATTAGAGTGTAAGCGCCTCTGGTACAGAGACAGATGTGACTGTGGGGGAGGGGACATTAGAGTGTAAGCGCCTCTGGTACAGAGACAGATGTGACTGTGGGGGAGGGGACATTAGAGTGTAAGCGCCTCTGGTACAGAGACAGATGTGACTGCGGGGGAGGGGACATTAGAGTGTAAGCTCCTCTGGTACAGAGACAGATGTGACTGTGGGGGAGGGGACATTAGAGTGCAAGCTCCTCTGGTACAGGGACTGATGGGACTGTGGGGGAGGGGACATTAGAGTGTAAGCGCCTCTGGTACAGAGACAGATGTGACTGCGGGGGAGGGGACATTAGAGTGTAAGCTCCTCTGGTACAGAGACAGATGTGACTGTGGGGGAGGGGACATTAGAGTGCAAGCTCCTCTGGTACAGGGACTGATGGGACTGGCTCAGTGATCTGTGTACAGCACTGCAGTATATGTCAGAGCTATATAAATGTAATAATAATAATAGTGTGACTGTGAGGGGGAGGGGACATTAGAGTGTAAGCTGCTCTGGTACAAAGACTGATGGGACTGTGGGGGAGGGGACATTAGAGTGTAAGCTCCTCTGGTACAAAGACTGATGGGACTGTGGGGGGGGGACATTAGAGTGTAAGCTCCTCTGGTACAAAGACTGATGGGACTGTGGGGGAGGGGACATTAGAGTGTAAGCTCCTCTGTGCAGAGACTGATGTGACTGCGGGGGAGAGGACATTAGAGTGTAAGCTCCTCTGGTGCAGAGACTGATGTGACTGTGGGGGAGGGGACATTAGAGTGTAAGCTCCTCTGGTGCTGAGACTGATGTGACTGTGGGGGAGGGGACATTAGAGTGTACAAAGCTCCTCTGGGACTGAGGGGACTGATGTGCAGAGACTGATGGGGGAGGGACATTAGAGTGTAAGCTCCTCTGGTGCTGAGACTGATGTGACTGTGGGGGAGGGGACATTAGAGTGTAAGCTCCTCTGGTGCTGAGACTGATGTGACTGTGGGGGAGGGGACATTAGACTGTAAGCTCCTCTGGTACAGAGACTGATGGACTGTGGGGGAGGGGACATTAGACTGTAAGCTCCTCTGGTGCAGAGACTGATGTGACTGTGGGGGAGGGGACATTAGAGTGTAAGCTCCTCTGGTGCTGCGACTGATGTGACTGTGGGGGAGGGGACATTAGAGTGTAAGCTCCTCTGGTACAGAAACTGATGTGACTGGCTCAGTGTTCTCTGTACAGCATTGTCTCTGTGTATTTGTGTGCATTCTTCATTTACTGCCCCTCAAGAAAGCACTGTAGGAATATATATATTATATTTACTATTTTAGATACAGTGAGATGAGGGTTGACCTCTTTTGTAGTCCAATTTGTTTCAATTTAACCCCATAAGGAAATGCTCTCCACCTCGGTCTTGCAGTTACACTCTGGGCTTTGTCCTTTATATATTTCCTATGCCAGTTCCTCTAGAGCACAGGTGTCAAACACAAGGCTCACGGGCCAAATCCGGCCCTCCAGGCCATTTCATGTGGTCCTCGCACCTCTCCTGCAGGTACCCCCTTGTCTCCACCCCCACCTTGTCTCAGCATTCAGCAGCAGAGAGGAATAGAACTCCTCTGCCAAATCCTGCACCTCTCAGTGCAGCTGCAGCACTCCCTCATCTCTGCCTCCCCTGGTCTCAGCATTCAGCAATCTCTGGTAACGGACCCCACTCCTCCTCTGGTCCTCCTCCAGACCCGGCACTTTCTGCTTTCGAGCTCTGCCCCCAAAGGGTGTGCATGGTGATGTTTGGGAGGGTGTGGGATTCTTGACATCTGATGTAATGGGGGGGGGGGGGTGCTCCGGACATCTAGTCTTACAGATACAACTGACCCTTTGAAGGCAACCATAATGCTGACACGGCCCGCGGCGGCATGGAGTTTGACACCCCTGATCTAGAGGTTGGTAACATCATAGTGCTTGTACCAAAAGAAGATTGTAGAAACAGAGTGACAGCAGAAAAAAATACCAAGTGGTCCATCGAGTCTGCCCCATTTTTTTCATAGTTAAACACATATTTTATTTATAACTTTTTTTTGTCTGAGGATAGTTCTGTGTTTGTCCCGAGCATGTATGAATCCACTTACTGTTCTTTCCAAGGTTAGTTTTGAACCTTCCTCCTGCTAGTTGGAGATCATGTTCCCATATTCTTCATCTGGCCTTCCTGCTGAAAAAATCCTGCCATCCTGAACCTTATTCACCCCCTTCATGTATTTAAAGGTTGCTAACATGTCCATCCTTTCCCTTCTTTCCTCCAGTCTGTACATATGAAGTCCATGCAGTCTCTGCTGATATGTTTTATCCCTCAGACCTTTCATCATTTTTGTTGCCCTGTGGACTCGTTCTATCTTATCAATATCTTTTTTTTATGGGAGATCTCTAGAACTGGGCACCGTATTCTAAATGAGGTCTGACTAAAGATCTATATAGAGGGATCGGGACCTCCTTCCTCCCGCCGGTGACCCCTCCAGTGATATAAAGATCTATATAGAGGGATCAGGACCTCCTTCCTCCTGACGGTGACCCCTCTAGTGATATAAAGATCTATATAGAGGAATCAGGACCTCCTTCCTCCTGCCGGTGATCCCTCTAGTGATATAAAGATCTATATAGAATAATCGTGACCTCCTTCCTCCTTCTGGGGACCCCTCTAGTGATATAAAGATCTATATAGAGGAATCAGGACCTCCTTCCTCCCGCTGGTGACCCCTCTAGTGATATAAAGATCTATATAGAGGAATCGGGACCTCCTTCCTCCTGCCGGTGACCCCTCTAGTGATAGGATCTATATAGAGGAATCGGGACCTCCTTCCTCCTGCTGGTGACCCCTCTAGTGATATAAAGATCTATATAGAGGAATGAGGACCACCTTCCTCCTGCCGGTGACCCTTCTAGTGATATAAAGATCTATATAGAGGAATCAGGACCTCCTTCCTCCTGCCGGTGACCCCTCTAGTGATAGGATCTATATAGAGGAATCGGGACCTCCTTCCTCCTGCCAGTGACCCCTCTAGTGATATAAAGATCTATATAGAGGAATCAGGACCTCCTTCCTCCTGCCGGTGACCCCTCTAGTGATATAAAGATCTATATAGAGGAATCAGGACCTCCTTCCTCCTGCCAGTGACCCCTCTAGTGATATAAAGTTCTATATAGAGGAATCAGGACCTCCTTCCTCCTGCCGGTGATCCCTCTAGTGATATAAAGATCTATATAGAGGAATCAGGACCTCCTTCCGGTGACCCCTCTAGTGATATAAAGATCTATATAGAGGGATCAGGACCTCCTGCTGGTCATCCCTCTAGTGAAGAAGTCTAGAATTCTCCCTGCTTTTCCCATTGTGTGCTCACTTTGCAGTCTTCTGAGATAAGTACCCCCAAATCTTTTTCCTCTGTAGTGTTGTCCAACACTGTAACCCCAATACAACTGGCGCTTTGTTCCATGATGCCTGTAATGACTCGGATAGTCATCCTCCTTACTTTTTTTTTGTCCCCCCCGTGTGAGTTGCCCCATTATCAGTGGTTTACTGGTTATTGGAGTCCGTTCCTGGAGACCTTTCGCTTCTCCCTGACAGGTACAAGCCTAGATATTCTTCTGTGGCACAGGCTGCATTGTTTCAGTTTGTTTTGGAATACAGAATGTTTAGTAAGAAATATACATACACGCGGATCGATGGACGGTGGATTTTGTTCCTGTATTTCTCTCTGTTACTGCCATAATTCTCTGTAAGTTGGTTTATCCCTCTCTGCTCTGTAGGAAATAAATTCTCTCTGTGGCTACAATAAAAGGTTTCATATGTTGGGATTTGTGCTCGGTGTTGGCCCATTGCCTGTTGTGCACGGTGTTGGCCCATTGCCTGTTGTGCACAGTATTGGCCCATTGCCTGTTGTGCACAGTGTTGGCCCATTGCCTTTTGTGCTTGGTATTGGCCCATTGCCTGTTGTGCACGGTGTTGGCCCATTGCCTTTTTTGCTTGGTATTGGCCCATTGCCTGTTGTGCACGGTGTTGGCCCATTGCCTGTTGTGCACGGTATTGGCCCATTGCCTGTTGTGCACGGTATTGGCCCATTGCCTGTTGTGCACGGTGTTGGCCCATTGCCTTTTGTGCTTGGTATTGGCCCATTGCATTTTGTGCTTGGTATTGGCCCATTGCCTTTTGTACTTGGTATTGGCCCGTTGCCTGTTGTGCGCGTCGTCGGCCCGTTGCCTGTTGTGCGCGTCGTCGGCCAGTTGCCTGTTGTGCGCGTCGTCGGCCAGTTGCCTGTTGGGCGCGTCGTCGGCCAGTTGCCTGTTGTGCGCGTCGTCGGCCAGTTGCCTGTTGGGCGCGTCGTCGGCCAGTTGCCTGTTGGGCGCGTCGTCGGCCAGTTGCCTGTTGGGCGCGTCGTCGGCCAGTTGCCTGTTGTGCGCGTCGTCGGCCAGTTGCCTGTTTGGGCGCGTCGTCGGCCAGTTGCCTGTGGGCGCGTCGTCGGCCAGTTGCCTGTTGGGCGCGTCGTCGGCCAGTTGCCTGTTGTGCCCGGCGTCGGCTCGTTGCCTGTTGTGCGCAGCGTCGGCCCGTTGCCTGTTGTGCGCAGCATCAGCCTGTTGCCTGTTGGGCGCGACGCTGGCTCGTTGCCTGTTGTGCGCGTCGTTGTCCAGTTGCCTGTTGTGCGCGTCGTTGTCCAGTTGCCTGTTGTGCGCGTCGTTGTCCAGTTGCCTGTTAGGCGTGGCGTTGTCCAGTTGCCTGTTGTGCGCGGTGTCGGCCCGTTGCCTGTTGTGCGCGGTGTCAGCCCGTTGCCTGTTGTGCAGCAGAAGATGAGTCTTTTTGGTGGTCTGTCTGGATGTAATGCACCATCATCTACACTACACAATCTGTGCACATCCTCAGAAGACAGAGAAGTCTTGTTATGGCCATTTCATCTCCTTCTGTAATAAAAAGAGCTGATGTTGCTCAGCAGGAGCTCCTTTTCCGACTGTGTCCAATTATAATGAGGTTTCTTTAAAGTCATTCTAGGTAGATTACTTACGGATTTATTTGGAGGCGCTGTAGATGAGGGTGATGTGTGGAACAATAATTGGCTGTTTAGAGTAACATAAAGAGTTAGCTTTAGTTTTTATAATCACCCCTAGTATGGGGTACTGGATTGGGTAATGGAGGTGGCAGTGGGTAGAGAATATAGGAATGTGCAGTTTGTACCGGACATTATAGCATCTAGCTAGTATTGGGTATTGTAGTGGGCAGTTGACATGGTGTATTTTAATGGGCAGTTTGTTTTGGGTTATTGTGGTGAGCAGTTGGTAGGTGGTCCTTGTAGTGTGTACAGGGTATTGCAGTGCGGTTGGTAAGCTGGTATTGTAGTGGGCAGTAGTTATAGGGTATTGGAGTGGTAAGTTTGTATGAGCGATTGTAGTGGGCAGTTGGTACAAGGTATTGTAGTAAGCTGTTGGTTGGTTGGCATTGTAGTGGGCACTTTTTATGGGATACTGCAGTGGAAAGCTAGTATGGGGTATTGTAGTGGGCAGTTAATATGGAGGATTGTAATATGTATTTGATAGGTTGGTATTGTAGTTAGCAGGTGGTAGGTGGGTATTATAATGGGCCGTTGGTAGGTATTATAGTCAACAGTTGGTATGGGGTAATGTAGTAGGCGGTTAGTACTGGTTTTTTTAGTGGGCAATTGCAAGGGGTTATATTTATGAAATGTTGGTAAATGGTATAGTAGGGGGCAGTTGATTGGGGGTATTATAATGGACAGTTGGTATAGGGGATTGTAGTGAACAGTCGGTAAGTGGTATTGTAATAAAAGGTTGTTAAGGGGTGTTTTAGTGGGCATTTTCTAGGGCTTATAGTAGTGGGCCTTTGGTAGGTACGTATTGTAGTGGGCAGTTGGAACAGAATATCATATGCGGTTAGTAGGAGTTATAGTATTGGACAGTTGGTATGGGGTATTGTAGTGGGCAGTAAGTAGGTAAGTATTGCAGTGGGTTTGGGGTATTGTAGTGGACAGTGGGTTTAGGGTATTGTAGTGGGCAGTAAATAGGTAGGTATTGTAGTGGGCAGTGGGTTTGGGGTATTGTAGTGGGCAGTTGGTCAGTGGGTATGGAAGCCGGCTGTTGGTAGAGGCTGTTGTAGTGGGCATTTAGTTGAGTGGTTCAGTAGTGGGCAGTTGGTAGAGTTTATCTTTGTGGGCCAGGTATCTTGAGGGATTGTGGGGATTTGGTAGGGGGTATTATAGTGGGAAGTTGGTAGGGGGTATTATAGTGGGAAGTTGATAGAGGGTATTATAGTGGGACTGTTAGGATCCGCCAGGTGGTGCCTCAGGCTACCAACTGACAGACCTACCCAGAGCGTGGGGTCTAAGCCCGGGCTGTGCTTTCACCAGGGCCCCTGATGGCGGGGATGGACTTGAAACCGTCCCGGACCAGGTCACGACCTCTGAGCAGGCCCACCAGTGGCTGAGGAGACCTCCGGGGACGTATGCAGGTACCGGAGAGCCAGATGCGAAGCGGATGGCGGCCCCAGCAGGGTAGTAACGGATCGTGGTCCCGTGGGGGTAAGCGAGGTACAGAATCGGCGGGCAAAGAGTAGTCGGGTGACACGCAGGGTCAGTCAGTCCGTAGAATGGTCTGGGCAATCCGGGTCAATCACAGGAGCAGGCAGAGTAGTCAGGGCAATCCGGGTCAATCACAGGAGCAGGCAGCGTAGTCAGGGCAATCCGGGTCAATCACAGGGGCAGGCAGCGTAGTCAGGGTCAAACAGGGTCACTAGACAGGTGCAGGAACTCGGGAACATAGGAAGACCTTGCGGCAATTGCTGACAGTGCAGGGCATCTTTAAATAGTGCACCCTGCACTGTCATTGGCCGCCCAGGACGCGCCCCCGGGCTGTCATTGGCCGCCCGAGGGGCGCCCGCGGCTTCCACTGCGCATGCGCGGCGGCGTCCTGTCATCTCCGGCATGCGCCGGCCGACGGGACGCCGCGATCCCTGACCCGTTGGTAGGAGGTATTAGAGTGGGAAGTTTGGTAGAGGGATTGTAATGGGAAGTTGGTAGGGGGATTATAGTGGGAAGTGGTAGAGTGGGAAGTTGGTAGAGGGTATTGTAATGGGAAGTTGGTAGGGGGTATTATAGTGGGAAGTTGGTAGGGGGTATTGTAGTGAGAAGTTGGTAGGGGTATTGTAGTGAGAAGTTGGTAGGGGGTATTGTAGTGAGAAGTTGGTAGAGGGTATTGTAGTGAGAAGTTGGTAGGGGTATTGTAGTGAGAAGTTGGTAGGGGGTATTATAGTGGGAAGTTGGTAGGGGATATTGTAGTGAGAAGTTGGTAGAGGGTATTGTAGTGAGAAGTTGGTAGAGGGTATTGTAGTGAGAAGTTGGTAGGGGGTATTATAGTGGGAAGTTGGTAGGGGGTATTGTAGTGAGAAGTTGGTAGGGGGTATTATAGTGGGAAGTTGGTAGGGGGTATTGTAGTGAGAAGTTGGTAGAGGGTATTGTAATGGGAAGTTGGTAGGGGGTATTATAGTGGGAAGTTGGTAGGGGGTATTGTAGTGAGAAGTTGGTAGGGGTATTGTAGTGAGAAGTTGGTAGGGGGTATTGTAGTGAGAAGTTGGTAGAGGGTATTGTAATGGGAAGTTGGTAGGGGGTATTATAGTGGGAAGTTGGTAGAGGGTATTGTAATGGGAAGTTGGTAGAGGGTATTGTAGTGGGAAGTTGGTAGAGGGTATTGTAATGGGAAGTTGGTAGAGGGTATTGTAGTGGGAAGTTGGTAGGGGTATTGTAGTGGAAGTTGGTAGGGGGTATTGTAGTGGGAAGTTGGTAGAGGGTATTGTAGTGGGAAGTTGGTAGAGGGTATTGTAGTGGGAAGTTGGTAGGGGGTATTGTAGTGGGAAGTTGGTAGAGGGTATTGTAGTGAGAAGTTGGAAGTTGGGGGGTATTGTAGTGGGAAGTTGGTAGAGGGTATTGTAGTGAGAAGTTGGTAGGGGGTATTGTAGTGGGAAGTTGGTAAGGGTATTGTAGTGGAGAAGTTGGTAGGGGATATGTGTAGTGGGAAGTTGGTAGAGGGTATTATAGTTGGTAGGGGGTATTGTAGTGGGAAGTTGGTAGAGGGTATTGTAGTGGGAAGTTGGTAGGGGGTATTGTAGTGGGAAGTTGGTAAGGGTATTGTAGTGAGAAAGTTGGTAGGGGGTATTGTAGTGGGAAGTTGGTAGAGGGTATTGTAGTGGGAAGTTGGTAGAGGGTTTGTGGTGGGAAGTTGGTAGAGGGTATTGTAGTGGGAAGTTGGTAGGGAATATTATAATGGGAAGTTGGTAGAGGGTATTGTAGTGGGAAGTTGGTAGGGGGTATTATAATGGGAAGTTGGTAGAAGGTTTTGTAGTGGGCCGTTAGTAGGCGGGTATTGTAGTGAGCAGCTTTTAGGTAGGTAGGTTTTGCAGTGGACAGTTAGTTTAGGGTATTGTAGTAGGCAGATTAGAGGCTGTTTGGAAATGTGCAGTCGGTAGAGGGTATTGTAGCAGACAGTCGGTAGAGGGTATTGTAGCGGACAGTCGGTAGAGGGTATTGTAGCGGACAGTCAGTAGAGGGTATTGTAGCGGACAGTCGGTAGAGGGTATTGTAGCGGACTTTCGGTAGAGGGTATTGTAGTGGACAGTCGGTAGAGGGTATCGCGGCGGACAGTCGGTAGAGGGTATCGTGGTGGACAGTCGGTAGAGGGTATCGTGGCGGACAGTCGGTAGAGGGTATCGTGGCGGACAGTCGGTAGAGGGTATCGTGGCGGACAGTCGGTAGAGGGTATTGTAGCGGACAGTCGGTAGAGGGTATTGTGGCGGACAGTCGGTAGAGGGTATTGTAGCGGACAGTCGGTAGTGGGTACTATAGCGGACAGTCGGTATACTGGGGTATTGTAGCGGACAGTCGGTAGAGGGTATGTGGCGGACAGTCGGTAGAGGGTATCGTGGCGGACAGTCGGTAGAGGGTATCGTGGCGGACAGTCGGTAGAGGGTATCGTGGCGGACAGTCGGTAGAGGGGTATCGTGGTGGACAGTCGGTAGAGGGTATCGTGGCGGACAGTCGGTAGAGGGTATCAGTGGCGGACAGTCGGTAGAGGGTAGTGGGTACGGTATAGCGGACAGTAGAGGGTACTATAGCGGACAGGTAGAGGGTATTGTAGCGGACAGTCGGTAGAGGGTATTGTAGCGGACAGTCGGTAGAGGGTATTGTAGCGGACAGTCGGTAGAGGGTATTGTAGCGGACAGTCGGTAGAGGGTATTGTAGTGGACAGTCGGTAGAGGGTATTAGGGTATTGGAAAGTTGGTAGGTGGGTATTTAAGTTGGTAGGTGGGTATTATAGTGGACATTTGATGAGGGGTATAGTAATAAGTATATGAGTAGGTGCAGCATGGGGCTGTGGCAGAAAGGACACGGTTGCAGGTGACCTCGGCACTTGTATTGCAGAAAATGCCAACTACAGACAACACCAGCGGGAGAGCGCCATTTAGGGTAACACTCACAGTTCATTTCAGAGGCAGCAGGTGAAGATGCACCGACAGCGTCTGCCTTCAGAGGGTGGAATGCGGCCTGCCCAGTCTGGTTCCAAAGGGGAGGCTTCCGTGCACGCCCCTAGCCTGTCCTTTCCCTGCCGCTATCACTTTCCCTACTCTAGCCACATTGCAAAATGCCTGCTAAAACCTGGGAGCAGGAATTTATAAAGGCTCTGCTGACCCAAGATGGCTGCCAGAGGTCACCTGAATGCAGTGTAGCCAACCGTAACACTGCCCCAAGGGACCATGAAATCATAGAGAAACCAAGCTTCTCCTGACTTCCTCTCCAGGCTGTGGTACCACTCCAGTCGAGCGCCACCTACAGTGGAGAAAACAGACTGCATCTACCTACAATAGTGTGTACGAGGTATTAGTGAGCAGTTGGTAGGGGGTATTGTAGTCGGCAGTTGGCAGGGGGTATTGTAGGGCAGTTGGTAGGGGGTATTGGAGTGAGCAGTCGGCAGAGGGTATTGTAGTCGGCAGTTGGTAGGGGGTATTGTAGTCGGCAGTTGGTAGGGGGTATTGTAGTCGGCAGTTGGTAGGGGGTATTGTAGTCGGCAGTTGGTAGGGGGTATTATACTGGGTAGTGTACAAGCTATAACAGTGGAAAGACAGAGTATGTTGGATTGTAGTGGGCATCTGGTTTGGGGGACTTTAGTGGGCATCTGGTAGATGGCGCCATATAATTCACAAACAATTATGTGCATGCTGTGAATCAGCGAAATGTGAAGGTTATTGTCAGTAGGTAACACTTTTGAGATGGATCCAAATAATCCACCCAGGCCGGACTATACTGTAGTTGTCTGCAGGTCCCCTTGCTCTCCTCTCACCCGTTTTCCTTCCCCTGGTCTGCAGTCTGCAGGGAATTGTAGCAAAGCCGGTCTTGGTGGTCGGCATTCAGATGTCATCCAACCATTGACAATGTATATTGTGTAGATGTTGCTATAAGCACACTTACTCCAATCCCCTGGACCCGCATGAACATATTAATATAAATGGAGCCCAGGGAAGGGAGCGCGGACACACACACCTGAGATTCTCCGTGAACAATCCGCACACTGCTTCACCCCCACACACAAAGCAGAGATTCTTGGTTGGCCTATAGTGCAATACATGTCCAGATTGGCCAACTGTATCAACTGCTCTACCAGCAAATAATGCTGACATGCACCAGGGGATTTCTGACACAAGATTGTCTCCTGAGCAATCATCTCATGTCTGTGGGCAGCTGTACACCGTGTCTTCAAGCAATCACATTGCAGCTCCTTATTAATTAATCCCTTGCTACGGCAATGAGGATAGAAATGTAGGGGAACATCATTAGCACATGATGCAGCACACCGGAGGGGACGTTCCCATCTGATAAGTCTGCAGCCTACATACATTATGATGGATTTTCTGGCCAGTCTTCTCAATCGATATATTTGTATTAACTGTAGAGGAGAAAATCAATTTTCAGTGGCTTTCAGGCAATGGATGTTCCCCAGTACGGCTTATTACTCGGGGTAGTTCATGAACCATTATTGGGGTTTCTTGTTTGTTGTTTCTTCAGAATTTCTCTCGGGAATGAGTTGGTTTGTCTACAGGCTGGAAATAAAAAAAAAAAAAAAAGGGTTTATTATTCCATTGTTCCAACTTGAACTGAGACCAGAGATTGGCGAGTGCTCAACACCTGTTGGTCATGGTGTCCATACACATAAGATGACCAAGGAAACATTTGACCATTGAAGGGTCATTCATGAGAGCATGATTGTTCAAACGCTCCACAGACCCCCTAATTGAGGGAATAATTGAAGAGTGATGGGAGAATAAAGACCAAGTGGTCAATGGAGCCTGCCAATAATTGAAACAGATTGAGACCATTGACTCTCCCCCAGGATCGGCCATCCAGTAGTGTCTACAGTATCTAGGTGGTCATCTCCAAATTGACCTGTTTTTCTCACATGGCCAGGCCATTAACAGACAAATCTTGATCTTGGCTGCTGTTTGCAATTTGTCCTTTGTCTGAGGACCTATCCTCCAATAAGTACAGCAGTCCCCAAATGACCATGTTGACCTCTGGAAAAGACATTCTGTGGAAGAGCCTGAACATTGAGCCCTATGTGAGATCATTAACCCTATCGGTTTTTGGGTGGACTCAACCTAAAGCAGAATATTCATTGGTTATTATTAAAATAATCTCCAGCCTTAATTTTAATAAATACGTTGTTTCTAAGGCCTGGATACACCATAGGAGGTCCTGGTGCAGATGATGATGGAAGATAACTATGGTATCTACAATCTGAACATATGCATTTTCCTTTCCTCCAGCTGTGTCATTGTGTAATCTGCCATGTTGGGATCTCGTAGTGTGTCCATCCTCCAGCAGACCAATGGGGATTGGCATCGTTACAGGACTGGTGGATGGATAAATCTTCCTCAGTAAATAGGAATCCTCCATGTACATGAATTAGCGAAGTACAGAGTTTTTGCTCCATCAAAATGTGGGAATTGACTCCCCCCCCTAGGATCGGCCACTCAGCAGTGTCTACAGTATCTAGGTGGTCATCTCCAAATTGACCTGTTATTCTCACATGGCCAGGCCATTAACAGACAAATCTTGATTGGGTGCTGTTTGCAATTTGTCCTTTGTCTGGGGACCTATCCTCCATTAAGCACAGCAGTCCCCAAATGACCATTTTGACCTCTGGAAAAGACATTCTGTGGAAGAGCCTGAACATTGAGCCCTATGTGAGATCGTTAACCCTATCGGTTTTTGGGTGGACTCAACGCAAAGCAGAATATTCATTGGTTATTATTAAAATAATCTCCAGCCTTAATTTTAGCTTTCACGGTGATAAGGGATGAAGAAGTTGTTTTTAAGGCCTGGATACACCATAGGAGGTCCTGGTGAAGATGATGATGGAAGATCACTATGGTATCTACAACCTGAACATATGCATTTTCCTTTCCTCCAGCTGTGTCATTGTGTAATCTGCCATGTTGGGATCTCATAGTGTGCCCATTCTCCAGCAGACCAATGGGGATTGGTATCGTTACAGGACTGGTGGAGGGATAAATCTTCCTCAGTAAATAGGAATCCTCCATGTAAATGAATTAGCGAAGTACAGAGTTTTTGCTGCATCAAAATTTGGGAGTTGACTCTCCCCCAGGATCGGCCATCCAGCAATGTCTACAGTATCTAGGTGGTCATCTCCATGTTGTTCCCATTTCCGCTAAATACATTGGTGTCAATACAGGAGGCAAAATTTAAGTACATCTACTACCCAAAAGTTTTTTTTTTTTTTGCTTCGGATGAAGTAGGGAAGAGTTACAACCCCTGTCCACTGAGGAGGACTACCTTCATATCCGGGCTCATGGACACAACAGGATATTTCTCCAAAATAAGGGAAATCCTCTCTTAGACAGTTGTCACCAGAACAGGTATCCCCGTCGGTAGATTTCCCCTTTATTCCTGTTCGGAGGGCCAATATTAACATTTTGGGTTTCCCATCACTTTCCAGTCTTGGTGACAATCATCTGGAGAAATAGGGTAAATCTCTTCAGCGGGGATACTAGCAACAGTATACACCTCATAGAGGGTTTACGCCTTCCACACTCCATCTTAAAGTAAAAGATGTTTTGGATTGAGATACGAAATCCCTCTGACGAAGCCATGCTGGGTGACGTAACGCGTAAGGGGTGGAGCAGGTGATGTAGGAAGTAATCACGGAGGTCTGGGCGAAAGGTAATGCCGCTCTTTACAGTCCACTGCACAACGCTGTCTCAGGTCTTAAGGGGACAGCGGCAAGATACATACACAATGGATGATACATACCCACAAACTGAAGCCTCTATTGGTAGCGTTGCCCGTGGTGGTTCCGGGCTAAGTGGCAGCACTTAACCTGTGGTGCACCAGCTATTGTGTACATAATAATGTGAGCGTTATTCTGTTTGCTTTTAATAAATGGTGCCTATTTTATGGAAAACACTATTAGGCTTTCATTTTTTGGGGAGTATCTCCCCCTGGATTCATGGAAATGTATATGTGACCTAGTGGGTATGAGTAGATTAGAGGATCCCAGCTATCTGGTACATCGGAGTGTGTTCCCCTAAAGGGGCATGCACAATTTGACCAAATTTCTAGCAGGTCAAAATATTAAGATGAGCTGCTTTATGGTGGTGGAGTGAGCAAGCCGTGGTTTGCGATATCACAGAAGACACGTGTGGAATGAGATGTGAAGATATTTAAAGTGTATACGTTGATATTTACACTCACCGGCCACTTTATTAGGTCCACCTGATCAGTTGCTTGGTAACACAATTTGCTAATCAGCCAATCACATGGCAGAAACTCAGTGCATTTAAGCATCTAGACGCGGTGAAGACGACTTGCTGAAGTTCAAACATCAGGATGGGGAAGAAAGGGGATTTAAGTGACTTTGAACGTGGCATGGTTGTTGGTGCCAGACTGGTCTGAGTATTTTAAAAACTGCTGATCTGCTGGGATTTTCACACACAACCATCTCTAAGGAAATCGAGACTCATCAGACCAGGCAATATTTTTCCAATCTTCTATTGTGTAATTTTGGTGATCCTGTGCGAATTGTAGCCTCTGTTTCCTGTTCTTAGCTGACAGGAGTGGCACCCGGCGTGGTCTTCTGCTGCTGTAGCCCATCTACTTCAAGGTTGGACGTGTTGTGCGTTGAGAGATGGTATTCTGCATATCTTGGTGGTAACGAGTGGTTATTGTAGTTACTGTTGCCTTTCAATCAGCTGGAACCAGTCTGCCCATTCTCCTTTGACATCAGCAGGGCATTTTCCTCCACACAACTGCCGCTCATTGGATATTTTCTTCTTTTTGGACCATTCTTTGCAAACCCTAGAGATGGTTGTGGGTGAAAATCCCAGTAAATCAGCAGTTTTTGAAATACTCTGAGCAGCCTGCCTGGCACCAATATCCATACCACTTTCAAAGTCGCTTAAATCCCCTTTCTTCCCCATTCTGATGCTCGGTTTGAACTTCAGCAAGTCGTCTTCACCATGTCTAGATGCCTAAATGCATTGAGTTACTGCCATGTGATTGGCCGATTAGCAATTAGTGTTACCTTACCAAGCAATTGAACAGGGGGACCTGATAAAGTGGCTGGTGAGTGTATTTGGAATTAATTTCATCACATGGACTATTGAGTTGACTATTTATTTATTACACCAGCACATGTGGTTTAGAGGAGATTGCAGCGCCGAGTCATTTATTTATTTTTTTATATCTCTTTGGATTTAGATACCCTGTAAGGTGGTTGTGACGGGAGTGACTTTGGGGGGTGAGGAGACTCCTGTCCCAGCCCCCCAAATCCCTATTATGTGTAAGTCACCCTGTGCCTGTTAGGGGTACAGGGTGATCTGTCCTGCTATTGTGTAGGCATGTATAGGTGGGGTATGGAGGTTGTTCATTGTTTAATGATATGTGGTTGTCCCATTGTTCTATTATGTGTCTTGCTTGAGAGCAAACTATTATGGGATGTATGGGTTTGTGTATTGTCTACTGTCCCATGGTGTATCCCATTGTTCACTGCCATGCGGCTGCATCCCATTATGCTAGCAAACTATTATGGGATGTAATGTTTCCGGCAGCCCTTCCCCCTGATGGGACGGCCTGCTGATGTGTTTCCTGTCTGGGTGTGTATTTCCCCGCCCTGTGTATATATCTTGTATCTATGTTAAAATAAAGCAGTCCATTTCCTGTCTTTCATACAAGTCTGGTGCTGTCTAGTCTTGTATGGTCAGCGGTGGTGTCCGTGGACCTGTGTTCGGACAGGGAAGTGGGAGTAAAACGGAAATACCACAGTGCAGTCTGGGTTCGGTTACGTTACCGTGGTTTTTGAAGGATGAGGGGCTTTAAATGTCTCTTGAGAGTTACAAAAGCTCCTTTCGCCTATCCTTGAACTGCTATTGTGTCAAAAGGGCTCCTCATCAGCTGGGAACATGTCTTTAGATATTGAGGAACAGTCCTCATGCTGGATCGTATGGATTATTTCTACTAGATTTCTAAGAAGGTGTAATTTTGCTGTGAAATCATTTTCTTTGAGATAAATCCACTCATACCTTCTAAGCCTGATATTGGTTGGGTTCCCCACCATGGCATGACAGATGTGATACTAGTTCCACCAATCTCTGAGAACACCAAATATCAGCACAAGAGCAATGACCATGAAGAGACTTCAGTGTTCCAAATATACCTTTGGAAATTAGCTCTGTGGACAAGTGAGCCACCGGATTTGCTGCCATATGACACCAGCCTGGAGTGAACTGCCATGTGACTCCGGAGTAAAAATTGCCTTGACGTGGGAGTGAACAACACAGCTTTGGTATTAGGGGGAGGAATAGTACCCCATCATTGGTATTAGGGAGAGGAATAGTGCCTCATCGTTGGTGACAGTGGGAGGAATAGTGCCTGAACATTGGTGTCAGGTGGGGAAATATGCCTGAACGTTGGTGACAGTGGGAGGAATAGTGCCCCATCCTTGGTGTCAGTGGAAGGAATAGTGCCCCATCAGTGCCAGTTGAAGGCATAGTGCCTCATCGTTGGTGGCAGTTGAAGGCATAGTGCCTCATCGTTGATGTCAGTGGAAGGAATAGTTCTTCATCATTGGTGTCAGTGGGAGGAATAGTGCCCCATCATTGGTGTCAGTTGGAGGAATAGTGCCTCATCGTTGATGTCAGTGGAAGGAATAGTGCCTCATCGTTGGTGTCAGTGGAAGGAAAAGTGCCCCATCCTTGGTTTCAGTGGAAGGAATAGTGCCTCATCGTTGGAAGGGTGTCCAGTCAGTGGAAGGAATAGTGCCCCATCCTTGGTTTCAGTGGAAGGAATAGTGCCCCTTTGTTGGTGTCAGGTTGAAGTATAGTGCCCCATTATTTATGTCAGTGGGAGAAATAGTGCCCAATTGCTATCAGTAGCAAATTATGCAACATTGTTGGTGTCAATGGGAGGAATAGTGTCTTGTATCAGTGAGAGGAAAAGTGCCCCATGGCCATATAAAGGGAAGCAAAGGGCCGCAGTTTGGAGACAACTGTTCTATTACATATTTAGCAGGACAATCCTCTGACCATATTACCACCTATCAGATCACAGAGCTTCCTGTATTTGCTTTTATTCCTGTGGGGTAAAAACTTTACCTGGGCAGAACAAACTACAAAGTACTAAAGAGGACCTGTACTACTTCAATGGAAAAGTCACTTTTTATTAATAGAATTCGGGCCGCTTCCATAGATGGTCATTTGATCAGTGCCACGGCATTGGTCACATGTTAGAAGAAGCTACATATCAGATATCTGGTTGGAGGCTAAAGTGATAAGAGGGCTTCCCTTACACCTCTGGTTCAAACACCCCTGGAACATTAACAGAGAACACAAAGGCCCAGGGTGGCAGGGGTGCTAAGACTCCAGTCTATGGGTGCTCACTTCTGGTGGGGATGACTCGTCAGAAGGGTACTCACGCAGAAAGCAGAGATCACTGAGGAACCCGGGTGAGGGTGCCACTGAGGAACAGACTAAAAAAGCAGCTGGTAGGAACGCCAGAAAGGCAGATAGTAGGCAGGGTGGACTGTAAAATCATCATCAGGAGGCAGGTCAAGGTCACACCAGAAAGTGGTCAGAAAACATGCCATGGTCACACCAGGAAGTCAACAGAATTGTAGTAAGGAGGCAGACCAAGGTCACACCTGGAAGTTAGCAGAATTGTGATAAGGAGGCAGGAATAGGTCACATGGGGAGATAAGCAGAATTGTGGTACGGAGGCAGGCCAAGGTCACATGGGGAATTCAGGAGAATCATGGGAAAGATGCAGGTCGAGGTCACAACAGAAAGTCAGCAGAATCATGGTCAGGAGGCAAGCTGAGGTCATAGTAGAGGGTCAGCAGAGATAAGCTGTGGTCAGGAACTAGCCGAGGTCAAACTGGGAAGTCAGCAGAATAGCGGTAAGGAGGTAGGCTGAGAACACTGAAAGTCAGCAAAATCATGGTCAAGAGGCGGGTTGACGTAGCGTTGGGAAGTTTACAGAATTGCGGTCAGGCCGGCTGAGGCCGGCTGATTGGTCACACCAGGAAGGAAGGCAGCAGAATTGTGGTAAGGAGGCAGGCCAGGGTCACACCAGGAAGGCAACAAAATTGTGGTAAGAAGGTAGGCTGAGATCACGCTGGGACATCAGGAGAATCATGGTAAGAAGGCAGGCCAAGGTCACACCAGAATGTCAGCAGAATTGTGGTCAGGAGGCAGACTGAGATCACACTGGAACGTCAGGAGAATCATGGTAAGAAGGCAGGCCAGGGTCACACCAGAAAGTCAGAATAATTGTGGTCAGGAGGCAGGCCGAGGTCACACTAAGAAGTCAGAATAATTGTGGTCAGGAGGCGGGCCAAGGTCACACTAGGAGTCAAAATAATTGTGGTCAGGAGGCAGGCCGAGGTCACACTAGGAAATCAGCAGAATCATAGTCAGGAGGAAAGCTGAGGTCACACCAGAGTGTAAGCAGAGATAAGCTGTGGTCAGGAGGTCAAACTGGGAAGTCAGCATAATAGCAGTAGGGAGGTAGGCTGAGGTAACACAGGAAGTCAGCAAAATCGTGGTCAGGAGCTGGGTTGAAGTCACACTGGGAAGTCTACAGAATCGTGGTCAGGAGGCAGGCCAAGGTGACACCAGGAAGTCAGTATAATTGTGGTCAGGAGGCAGACTGAGGTCAAATAGGGAAGTCAACAGAATCGTGGTCAGTAGGTGGGTTGAAGTCACACTGGAAAGTCTACAGAATCATGGTCAGGAGGCAGGCCGAGGTCACACCAGGCATTCAGCATAATCGTGGTCAGAAGGCAGGCCGAGGTCAAATAGGGAAGTCAACAGAATCGTGGTCAGGAGACAATTTGACGTCGCTCCAGATATAAGCCATGGCCTGGGACCAGTTGAGCTCAAACTAGGAGTCAGCAGAGATCAGCCATAGTCAGGGACTATCTGAGGTCAATAACAAGGCATGCAGAGTCCAGGGGCAGGACAGGCCAGCAAAGGGAAAGCAGATCTCAGGAACAGGTTCAGGGTTCAAGTTGATGATCATCCACCAACTACCTGGCTCAGCTTTGTTCCTTTAAAAAGCCATCTGGTGCCAAGATGGGAGTGTGTGCCCATGCTCCTGTACCTGGGTGTATTAGTGCGCCCACATTAAATAACATGCTCATGCACATGTAGCAGGCTGGAGGAGACCCTTGCCCTGTGAGCTGGTGCACGTTACCTTCTGATGCCTTCCTGACACACCAGCATGGCAGAAGCTTGGATTTCCATTATGCGAAGGTTAGTATTCCACGGCCTCATCCATAAATGTGTAGAAAGACGTAGAATTGTTACAATCGCTTATAATGGCGTTTAGTGTTGGGAAAAGGTCGCCGTTAACTCCAAGTGAACCCGAATCCACAGAGAAGCCTATTATATGGCGATGTTTATCCCTCCATGTGATACGTCTCTTACCTCCGCCAGCCGCACGGCGCCTGCAGATGCTAATTAAGAGGTTTTAACATCCACCATGAGGGGCTTGTAAAGCCAATATTAACACACATCTGAGATGGTGAATCTACTGAGCTGAGTAATATTCTGCACATGTCATATCTGCCGGCTGTACGGCGAACAAAGGGACCGGAACCGCCAAAGCTGGAGGAAAGCTCTACGCAGCGCGAGGGGGGGAGAGCTGAAACCAGGCTAAGGATGCCGGAATCTGCGGATTCTATTCATTCCACAATGTGGATGTGAGCTGATCCATTGTATTCCTCCATCATTCCCAGTATTCACATAGGACTTCCCCCTACTGAACATGCAGAAGGCCGGGCCACAGGGGACAAGACATTATTTATTGGTCAAATGGAGAAAACGAACAGAAACGGAGAATGTGTCTGAATATCACTCCAGTTTAAATCCAACCTCCAGCCTCCCCCTCCAGTCTTATGCAGGTGTACCGGCTCCTCCCCTTCAGTCTTGCACAGGTGTACCGGCTCCTCCCCTTCAGTCTAGCACAGGTGTACCGGCTCCTCCCCTCCAGTCTTGTGTAGGTGTACCGGCTCCTCCCCTCCAGTCTTGTGTAGGTGTACCGGCTCCACCCCTCCAGTCTTGTGTAGGTGTACCTGCTCCTCCCCTCCAGTCTTGCACAGGTGTACCAGCTCCTCCCCTCCAGTCTTGCGCAGGTGTAACGGCTCCTCCCCTTCAGTCTTATGCAAGTGTACCGGCTCCTCCCCTTCAATCTTGCACAGGTGTACCGGCTCTTCCCCTTCAGTCTTATGCAGGTGTATCGGTTCCTCCCCTTCAGTCTTGCACAGGTGTATGGCTCCTCCCCTTCAGTCTTGCACAGGTGTACTGGCTCCTCCCCTTCAGTCTTGCACAGGTGTACTGGCTCCTCCCTTCAGTCTTGCACAGATGTAGCGGCTCCTCCCCTTCAGTCTTGCACAGGTGTATGGCTCCTCCCCATCAGTCTTGCACAGGTGTACTGGCTCCTCCCCATCAGTCTTGCACAGGTGTACTGGCTCCTCCCCTTCAGTCTTGCACAGGTGTACTGGCTCCTCCCCTTCAGTCTTGCACAGATGTAGCGGCTCCTCCCCTTCAGTCTTGCATAGGCGTACCGGCTGCTCCCCTTCAGTCTTGCACAGGTGTGCCGGCTCCTCCCCTTCAGTCTTGCACAGGTGTACTGGCTCCTCCCCTTCAGTCTTGCATAGGTGTACCGACTCCTCCCCTTCAGTCTTGCATAGGTGTAGCGGCTCCTCCCCTTCAGTCTTGCATAGGTGTACCCAGGGGCGGACTGACCATTTGGGAACTCGGGCAGTGCCCGAGGGCCCTGACCCAGTAGGGGGCCCCATGAGATGCCCCTGGTACCTTTCATAGCCTTTTTTGGGGTGTGGTTTGAGTGTGGGCGAGGACACAGGGACCCCATGATCCACTATTGTCGGGGGGCCCCATGACTTGTCAATCCAATCCACTGACTCCTCCCCTTCAGTCTTGCACAGGTGCTGTACCAGTTCCTCCCCTGGACTGGACGGCTTCCTCTGATGTCACTGCACACTCGGAGCTTCTCACAATGTGCATTAGAAGCTGCAGGAAGTCAGAGCTCCACCTCATTTCCTGGCTAGAGGACACCCAGCATCATCTAGGTCATTCCTCCTCAGCCTGACCATTCCTGCCCCTTTCATTCATTGGATTTCAGTTCTTTTAATAATGGAGGTTCAGCAACACAAGTGGGTGGTCTGCATGCAAATGCTGCCTACCTAGAAACGGCCACGCCTCCAGATTGCCACCTATCAGGGGATTGTGATATTTGTATAACTCCTCCCACTGCTTGCATCAGGACTGAGGGCTCTTGGGATAAGTACTGAGGCAAGGTGATGAAATGTTTTCAGGCCACTGTGTACAGCACCCTGCTGGCCCCTCCAACCAGCCATGATCTACCTGTGTTACATAGAGAAGCACAGAGACCTAGAGGTCATAACTGTCTGGGGTCTCATTTATGACCATAGTGAGACCCCACGTTTTAGTTTTGCATGAAGTGGAGACGGGTTGGACGCAGGAACAAGGGAAGGAGAGAAACGTTTAATATCTGCTTCTTCTTCTCCATTAGCCTGGAGTACTTCTGTAGGACCCCCATAGCCTGGAGTACTTCTGTAGGACCCCCATAGCCTGGAGTACTTCTGTAGGACCCCCATAGACTCTCTATGGATGGCAGGTTGTGGGGTTTTTCATATGAATTAGTATGTTGTCGCGTCTCGCAGATAAGAGTCGCAGCGGAGGCCGAGGTGACGGCGCCGCGCGCAGTGGCCTGATAAAGGGAGATGGTGCGTCTTCTAGACAGGTTCACATCCAGTCAGGATATTAAATCTGGATAATGTGACACATGTAGGATGGAAGCACCAATGTCTGCCCATCTCCAGTTCTAGATGTAGAATCACCCGGAGATTGCCGAATCTTTCTCTTCTAATATTCTGTATCATCTGATGAATAGGTGATGGCGCGACGCGCGTCTGCTGATCGCCCGTTCAGAGTCTGGCTACCATTGTGAATGAATTCATCAAATGACGGCAGCTGATGAGGGACACAATGGCCCTACAGGCCGGAGCTGGATGAATGGCGTCAGATCACCTGACATCTAGAGGCGCTGGCATGGCGGCCTATGGCACAGCTGGTACAGGAAAGGGCGGAGTTGCTGCTATTACTGCATATCATTGGGTGACACCAGATAGGTCATGTGATCGTGCTGATGGCCATGGCAGAAAAGTAAGTTGGGTGTGCATGACAGATGGCATACTGGTACCCATGGTGGAAGTGTCAGTGTGTCATTGTTCTGGGACCCCCAAGTGTCAGTGTGTCATTGTTCTGGGACCCCAAGTGTCAGGGTGTCATTGTTCTGAGACCCCCAAGTGTCAGTGTGTCATTGTCTTGAGACCCCCAAATGTCGATGTGTCATTGTTCTGGGACCCCCAAGTGTCAGTGTGTCATTGTTCTGGGGACCCCCAAGTGTCAGTGTTTTATTGTTTTGGGACCCCCAAGTGTCAGTGTGTCATTATTCAGGACCCCCAAGTGTCAGGGTGTCATTGTTGTGGGACCCCCAAATGTCAGTGTGTCATTGTCCTGAGACCCCCAAGTGTCAGTGTGTCATTGTCCTGAGACCCCAAGTGTCAGGGTGTCATTGTTCTGGGACCCCAAGTGTCAGGGTGTCATTGTTGTGGGACCCCCCCAAGTGTCGGTGTGTCATTGTTCTGGGACCCCCAAGTGTCAGTGTGTCATTGTTCTGGGACCCCCAAGTGTCAGTGTGTCATTGTTTTGGGACCCCCAAATGTCAGTGTGTCATTGTCCTGAGACACCCAAGTGTCAGTGTGTCATTGTCCTGAGACCCCCAAGTGTCAGGGTGTCATTGTTCTGGGACCCCAAGTGTCAGGGTGTCATTGTTGTGGGACCCCCCAAGTGTCGGTGTGTCATTGTTCTGGACCCCCAAGTGTCGATGTTTAATTGTTCTGGGGCCCCCAAGTGTCAGTGTGTCTTTGTTCTGGACCCCCAAGTGTCAGTGTGTCATTGTTCTGGGACCCTCAAGTGTCAGGGTGTCATTGTTCTGAGACCCCCCAAGTGTCAGTGTGTCATTGTCTTGAGACCCCCAAGTGTCGATGTGTCATTGTTCTGGGACCCCCAAGTGTCAGTGTGTCATTGTTCTGGGACCCCAAGTGTCAGTGTGTCATTGTTTTGGGACCCCCAAGTGTCAGTCTGTCATTGTCCTGAGACCCCCAAGTGTCAGTGTGTCATTGTCCTGAGACCCCCAAGTGTCAGGGTGTCATTGTTGTGGGACCCCAAGTGTCAGGGTGTCATTGTTGTGGGACCCCCCCAAGTGTCGGTGTGTCATTGTTCTGGACCCCCAAGTGTCGATGTTTAATTGTTCTGGGGCCCCCAAGTGTCAGTGTGTCTTTGTTCTGGACCCCCAAGTGTCAGTGTATCATTGTCCTGAGACCCTCAAGTGTAAGGGTGTCATTGTTCTGGGACCCCCCAAGTGTCAGTGTGTCATTGTTCTGGACCCCCAAGGGTTGGTGTGTGTCATTTTTTTCTGGGCCCCAAAGTGTCAGGGTGTCATTGTTCTGGGACCCCCAAGTGTCAGTGTGTCATTGTTCTGGGACCCCCAAGTGTCAGTGTGTCATTGTTCTGAGACCCCAAGTGTCAGTGTGTTATTGTTCTGGGACCCCCAAGGGTTGGTGTGTCATTGTCTGAGACCCCCAAGTGTCAGGGTGTCATTGTTTCTGATGTTCATTGGACCCCCCCAAGTGTCAGGGTGTCATTGTTGTGGGACCCCCCCAAGTGTCGGTGTGTCATTGTTCTGGACCCCCAAGTGTCGATGTTTAATTGTTCTGGGGACCCCCCAAGTGTCAGTGTGTCTTTGTTCTGGACCCCCAAGTGTCAGTGTATCATTGTCCTGAGACCCTCAAGTGTCAGGGTGTCATTGTTCTGGGACCCCCCAAGTGTCAGTGTGTCCTTGTTCTGGACCCCCAAGGGTTGGTTGTGTCATTTTTCTGGGCCCCCAAGTGTCAGGGTGTCATTGTTCTGGGACCCCCACCTCCCAATCAGGTGTCATTGTTTGTTCTGGGAGACCCCCAAGTGTCAGTGTGTCATTGTTCTGGGACCCCCAAGTGTCAGTGTGTCATTGTTCTGGACCCCCAAGGTCAGGTGTGTCATTTTTCTGGGCCCCCAAGTGTCAGGGTGTCATTGTTCTGGGACCCCCAAGTGTCAGTGTGTCATTGTTCTGGGACCCCCAAGTGTCAGTGTGTCATTGTTCTGAGACCCCAAGTGTCAGTGTGTTATTGTTCTGGGACCCCCAAGTGTCAGTGTGTCATTGTTCTGTGTCATTGTTCTGGGACCCCCAAGTGTCAGTGTGTCATTGTTCTGAGACCCCCAAGTGTCAGTGTGTCATTGTCCTTGGACCCCCAAGTACGATTTCTTCTGCGCTCTAGGACCCAGGCGGGTGGTAAATAGGTGGAACCAGAACTGGAAAAACATCGACCCACCAGTGCATCCAAGGTTGTGCGGCTCCAAACAAGGCTGGGGAAGCCCGACAACACCAACACTACAAAGCGAAATAAAACGAGAAGCGCACAAACCTTGCGCATTACCTCAGTAAACAAAAATTTTTAAATAAAAAAGGTACTCACAAACAGCGTATAAAATCAGGCATGTAAGTCCTCACAGGGACTTCAGAGATAGAGAGCCAGTGCGAGTCCCATCGTGGGGTAAGCACAGTTCAACTGACGCGTTTCGAAGGCCAAACCTTCAGCTCTGATGAAGAAGGTTTAGCCTTCGAAACGCATCAGCTGTACTGAGTGCTTACCCCCACGATGGGACTCGCGCTGGCTCTCTATCTCTGAAGTCCCTGTGAGGACTTACATGCCTGATTTTATTCGCTGTTTGTGAGTACCTTTTTTATTAAAAAATCTTGGACCCCCAAGTGTCAGGATGTCATTGTCCTGAGACCCCCAAGTGTCAGTGTGTCATTATTCAGTGTCCAGTGTGTCATTGTTCTGGGACCCCCGAGTGTCAGCGTGTCATTGTTCTGGGACCCCCGAGTGTCAGCGTGTCATTGTTCTGGACCCCCCCGAGTGTCAGCGTGTCATTGTTCTGGGACCCCCGAGTGTCAGTGTGTCATTGTTCTGGGACCCCCGAGTGTCAGTGTGTCATTGTTCTGGGGACCCCCAGAGTGTCATTGTTTCTGGGACCCCGAGTGTCAGCGTGTCATTGTTCTGGGACCCCGAGTGTCAGCGTGTCATTGTTCTGGGACCCCCCGAGTGTGTCAGCGTGTCAGTGTGTCATTGTTCTGGGACCCCTGAGTGTCAGTGTGTCATTGTTCTGGGGACCCCCGAGTGTCAGTGTGTCATTGTTCTGGGACCCCCGAGTGTCAGTGTGTCATTGTTCTGGGACCCCCGAGTGTCAGGGTGTCATTGTTCTGGGACCCCCCGAGTGTCAGTGTGTCATTGTTCTGGGACCCCCGAGTGTCAGTGTGTCATTGTTCTGGGACCCCCGAGTGTCAGCGTGTCATTGTTCTGGGAGTGTTGTCATTGTTCCCCGAGTGTCAGTGTGTCATTGTTCTGGGAACCCCGAGTGTCAGCGTGTCATTGTTCTGGGACCCCCGAGTGTCAGCGTGTCATTGTTCTGGGACCCCCGAGTGTCAGTGTGTCATTGTTCTGGGACCCCCGAGTGTCAGTGTGTCATTGTTCTGGACCCCCGAGTGTCAGTGTGTCATTGTTCTGGGACCCCCGAGTGTCAGCGTGTCATTGTTCTTGGGACCCCCGAGTGTCAGCGTGTCATTGTTCTGCGACCCTCTGCTGGTGATCTGGAACATCGCTCTCCCTGTTACACTTCAGGATGTTATGTATTTGTTCTTCAATTTTCTTGTTTTGTACACATAGCAGACAGATGACAATGTATCTGATGATTATTAGAAGTGGTGGGATATGAGGAGTGGAATGGATCGGACTGACCCTCGGCACACACACAGCTCTCTGATTACTCATCTGAACACTTTATTATCCACATTTACATGAGAAAAACAGCGGCTGAGCCGGAGAGAAACAGAGAAATGTATCTGAGAATGCGCAGTACCATGTGTTCACCTCCTCCCTCCTGCACCCCATGACAGCCCCGCCTCATTACTGACAACCCCCGCCTCATTACTGACAGCCCGCCTCATTACTGAAAGCCCCACCTCATTACTAACAGGCCCGCCTCATTATTGGCAGCCCCGCCTCATTGGCAGTCCCGCCTCATTACTGACAATTCCCCCCATTACTGAAATCAGCCCACCCTGCTACTGAATGTTCCCAACTCATTACTGAAAGCTCTACTTCACTTATTACTGACAACTCTACCCCATTACTGGACAGCCTCACCCCATTACTGGCAGCCTGGGACTATTATTACTGACAGCTCTACCTCATTACTGACAGCCGTAACTTATTTTCCAAGAGGCCCGCCCCATTACTGACAGCCCGCCCCATTGCCGGCAGCCCTGCTCAATTACTGACAACCCTACCATATTAGGGTCAGCTTTGCCTCATTACTGACCACTCTGCCCCATTACTAGCAGTCCTGACTTATTACTGAAAGCCTGCCCATTACTGACAGCTCTACCTCATTACTGACAGCCCTGACTTATTTCCAAGAGACCTGCCCCCATTACCGGCAGCCCCGCCCCATTACCGGCAGCCCCGCCCCATTACCGGCAGCTCTGACTCAGTAGACAGCTGCGCTCCATTAGTGATAGCCTTGCCCCATTACCAGCAGCTTCTCCCCTCTACTTACAGCCCACCTTATTATTGATATTCCTGCCCCAGTACTGACAGTCCTTCCCGCCCCCATTACTGACCCCAGTCCCGCCCCATTACTGACAGTCCCTCCCCATTACTGACAGTCCCACCCCATTACCAACAGTCCCACCCCATTACCGACAGTCCCGCCCCATTACTGACAGTCCCTCCCCATTACTGACAGTCCCTCACTCCATTACTGACAGTCCCGCCCCATTACCGACAGTCCCTCCCCATTACTGACAGTCCCTCCCCATTACTGACAGTCACACCCCATTACTGACAGTCCCACCCAATTACTGACAGCTTCTTTTCATTACTGACAACTCCTTCTCATTGCTGACAGTCCCACCATATTACTGACATCCCTTCTCATTGCTGACAGTCCCCCATATTACTGACATCCCTTCTCATTGCTGACAGTCCCACCATATTACTGACAACCCTTCTCATTACTGACAGTCCCACCATTACTGACATCCCCTTCTCATTACTGACAGTCCCACCATATTACTGACATCCCCTTCTCATTGCTGACAGTCCCACCATATTACTGACATCCCCTTCTCATTGCTGACAGTCCCACCCTATTACTGACATCCCCTTCTCATTACTGACAGTCCCACCATATTACTGACATCCCCTTCTCATTGCTGACAGTCCCACCCTATTACTGACAACCCCTTCTCATTGCTGACAGTCCCACCATATTACTGACAACCCCTTCTCATTGCTGACAGTCCCACCATATTACTGACATCCCCTTCTCATTGCTGACAGTCCCACCATATTACTGACATCCCCTTCTCATTGCTGACAGTCCCACCATATTACTGACAACCCCTTCTCATTACTGACAGTCCCACCCTATTACTGACATCCCCTTCTCATTACTGACAGTCCCACCATATTACTGACATCCCCTTCTCATTACTGACAGTCCAACCCTATTACTGACATCCCTTCTCATTTACTGACAGTCCCACCATATTACTGACATCCCTTCTCATTGCTGACAGTCCCACCCTATTACTGACATCCCCTTCTCATTACTGACAGTCCCACCATATTACTGACATCCCCTTCTCATTACTGACAGTCCCACCATATTACTGACATCCCTTCTCATTGCTGACAGTCCCACCATATTACTGACATCCCCTTCTCATTGCTGACAGTCCCACCCTATTACTGACATCCCCTTCTCATTACTGACAGTCCCACCATATTACTGACATCCCTTCTCATTGCTGACAGTCCCACCATATTACTGACATCCCTTCTCATTGCTGACAGTCCCACCCTATTACTGACATCCCCTTCTCATTACTGACAGTCCCACCATATTACTGACATCCCTTCTCATTGCTGACAGTCCCACCATATTACTGACATCCCTTCTCATTGCTGACAGTCCCACCCTATTACTGACATCCCCTTCTCATTATTGACAGTCCCACCATATTACTGACATCCCCTTCTCATTACTGACAGTCCCACCATATTACTGACATCCCTTCTCATTGCTGACAGTCCCACCATATTACTGACATCCCCTTCTCATTGCTGACAGTCCCACCATATTACTGACATCCCTTCTCATTGCTGACAGTCCCACCATATTACTGACATCCCTTCTCATTACTGACATCCCTTCTCATTGCTGACATCCTCTTCTCATTACTGACATCCTCTTCTCATTACTGACATCCCCTTCTCGTTGCTGACAGTCCCACCAGACATCCCTTCTCATTACTGACAGTCCCACCATATTACTGACAACCCCTTCTCATTACTGACAGTCCCACCATATTACTGACATCCCCTTCTCATTACTGACAGTCCCACCATATTACTGACATCCCTTCTCATTGCTGACAGTCCCACCATATTACTGACATCCCCTCCTCATTGCTGACAGTCCCACCCATATTACTGACAACCCTTCTCATTACTGACAGTCCCACCATATTACTGACATCCCCTTCTCATTGCTGACAGTCCCACCCTATTACTGACATCCCCTTCTCATTGCTGACAGTCCCACCATATTACTGACATCCCCCCTTCTCATTACTGACAGTCCCACCATATTACTGACAACCCCTTCTCATTACTGACAGTCCCACCCTATTACTGACATCCCCTTCTCATTACTGACAGTCCCACCATATTACTGACATCCCCTTCTCATTACTGACAGTCCCACCCTATTACTGACATCCCTTCTCATTACTGACAGTCCCACCATATTACTGACATCCCTTCTCATTGCTGACAGTCCCACCCTATTACTGACATCCCTTCTCATTACTGACAGTCCCACCATATTACTGACATCCCTTCTCATTGCTGACAGTCCCACCATATTACTGACATCCCCTTCTCATTGCTGACAGTCCCACCATATTACTGACATCCCCTTCTCATTGCTGACAGTCCCACCATATTACTGACAACCCCCTTCTCATTACTGACAGTCCCACCCTATTACTGACATCCCCTTCTCATTACTGACAGTCCCACCATATTACTGACATCCCCATTCTCATTACTGACAGTCCCACCATATTACTGACATCCCTTCTCATTGCTGACAGTCCCACCATATTACTGACATCCCCTTCTCATTGCTGACAGTCCCACCATATTACTGACATCCCCTTCTCATTGCTGACAGTCCCACCATATTACTGACAACCCCTTCTCATTACTGACAGTCCCACCCTATTACTGACATCCCCTTCTCATTACTGACAGTCCCACCATATTACTGACATCCCTTCTCATTGCTGACAGTCCCACCATATTACTGACATCCCTTCTCATTACTGACATCCCTTCTCATTGCTGACATCCTCTTCTCATTACTGACATCCTCTTCTCGTTACTGACATCCTCTTCTCATTACTGACACCCCTTCTCATTACTGACAGTCCCACCATATTACTGACATCCCCTTCTCATTGCTGACAGTCCCACCATATTACTGACATCCCTTCTCATTTCTCATTACTGACAGTCCCACCATATTACTGACATCCCTTTCATTGCTGACAGTCCCCACCATATTACTGACATCCCCTTCTCATTGCTGACAGTCCCACCATATTACTGACATCCCCTTCTCATTACTGACAGTCCCACCATATTACTGACATCCCCTTCTCATTGCTGACAGTCCCACCTCCATCCCACCATTACTGACATCCCCTTCTCATTACTGACAGTCCCACCATATTACTGACATCCCCTTCTCATTGCTGACAGTCCCACCATATATTACTGACATCCCCTTCTCATTGCTGACAGTCCCACCATATTACTGACATCCCTGCCGAATTACTGTCAGCCCGCACCTGCTTCCTCCATTCTGCTCTGTAGAAGTGGGAGGTACAGCCCATTCATGGGGAGATTGTCCATATTGTCCTGTGTAATAACTGGCACCTCTGAGGAATATAACACGTCCTCATCACAAATGGTCCAACAATCTCCTAAACTCAACATGGTATATCCTTTGGTGAAGAAGGGGTCTCTTTGGTGAAGAAGGGGTCTGTGTCTACCCTGGGCAACCCTCCAGAGCTGCTTCTTTGGAATTCTTTCGGTACGCCCAACTTCGGCACTGGATCATATCGCTGCTCTGGGACAAAGACCCATTGACCTCACTGATGGCCTTTGAACACGCTTGTCGTACACTCCCCTAACGTCCAATCTCATTTCCTCGGTCTTCTCCCGACTCAACAGACTGCCCTCTCCATCCACACAGATGGGAAGAGGATTTGAGGGCCCAATAATTAGAGACTGGCAGTAAGCTTGGTCCATTATCGCGTCCTGCTCTGTTAACATGACTACATTGGAGGCACTTACCAGATGGTATCTGGAACCTTCAAGATTGGCCCATATGTTCCCCCAACATTCAGGCCTGTGTTTCAGAGGATACCGGGCTGTTGGCGACGTCCTCCATATATGGTGGACCTACCCAATGCTGAACCTCTTCTGGTCTAAAGTTTTTTTTCCTTCTTCATACGTTATTCGGGATCTGCCTTTCTAGAGACCCCTGGCTGATTTTACAGTATTTCAAACCTCCTGGTGTTCTTAAGAGACAGTTCAGACTTACTAATTTCATCCTTTTAGCTTCTGAGATGACCATAGCCAGGGCATGGAAAAAAAAACAATTCACCCACTTCTCTGAAGTTGGATCCCCAGCGGGGAACTGACAGTTACCCTGGATCCATGGATGTCATACCTCCATCCGAATCTAGCTCTCTAATCCGGACCCTCTGTGACGGGAGTCACTTTGGGGGGGGGGGGGCCCATGGAACACAGCTCACTTTGGAGGGGGTGGGAAGACCCCTGTCTCAGCTCCCCATATCCCTATTATGTGTAAGTCACCCTGTGCCTGTTAGGGGTGCAGGGTGATATGTCCTAATATTGCCCTCGATCCCCTCATGTTTTGCATTGTATTGGTATTGTTCTGTCACATGTTCTGTCCCCCTTTGTAATGTACAGCGCTGAGCGAACTATCGGCGCTTTATAAATACTGTATAATAATAATAATAATATTGGGGTGGGGGGTTGTTGATTGTTTAATGCCATGTGGTTGCATCCCATTGTTCTATTGTGTGTCTTGCTTGGGAGCAAACTATTATGGGATGTATGTGTTTGTGTTTTGTCTTGGTTGGGGGTGTGTCTCTTGTTGCTAGATGTGGTTTGCCCAGCCCTGTGCCATTATGCAGGGAGGGGGGAATGGTTCCCTTGAATGTATTTTAACACAGATACAAGATATATACATTCAAGGGAACAATTCCCCCCTCCCTGCATAATGACACAGGGCGGGGCAAACCACATCTAAACGAGACTAGACGAGACCAGTCTTGAAATAAATCAGGAAATAGACTACTTTATTTTAACACAGATACAAGATATATAAAGTAGTCTATTTCCTGATTTATTTCAAGACTGGTCTCTAGTCTCGTATGGTCAGCGGTGGTGTCCGTGGTCGGTGTTCGCACGGGGAAGCGGTATTATAACGGAAGTACCCAAGTGCAGTCTGGGGACGGTTCCGTTACACCCTCATTGATCCAGCTGTTGATAATATACGATACTCCTCCGCATCGTGCTCTTCCACACCCACCACACCCTTGTTTTACCACCCCTTCCTACATCTCCTTTCTTCTTCATTTCTTCCTTCTCCTCCCCCTCACCATCTTTCCGCTTTTGCTTTTTTGTTCTCTCCTTTTCTTTTCTCCTTTTTTTTTTCTCCATTTCTCCTAGCCATTTCTGGCTCCATCTGCTAGTCGCATATATGCATTAACTTTGGTCCTCCCTGTTGAGCACCAGATAGATGACTTTCTCGGTTTCCAAGTTTGCCGAATGTTTTGAATGATGACAGGAGATTGTTAATGATGGATATTGTTTGGTTTTCTGTACTCGGGCGCTATGTACCGACACGTCTGTCTAATGTATGGTCATTAAACCTTGAAATGCCCAGGAAACACATTGAAATGAAATTGGGGCCACCGCGCTGACTTCCATCAGTGCATAGATCTGACCATCTGTGAACACTCTTCTTGCCAAGTGGATGTCAATCTCGACTGGACAACATTACTGAAAGCCCACCCCATTTTCTGATTTTTCTGAAAATAATTGTTTTTCACTTGTCTTTCTTTCCTTGTGGATCTCCTGCAGCCTCTTTGCATCTCCTTATTGACTATGTACACTCCAGTGATGGCTGCATGGATATTTCAAGGACGGGTTTCCTGATGGTGACAACAGTGGTCTGTGTAATGTGTGTTGAGACGGCCACTGGGAGCCTATATGACAGGGTGGCAACGCAGGAGAACAGTTGGGAGATAGGGACAGAGCAGTGTCACCCTATAACAGGAAGTGTCTAAATAAGGATCTCCATGGTAGGATCGCCTGGTTCAGGGTTATTATTGGGGTACCCCATGGTTCAGTATTAGTGGGGTACACCATGGTTCAGTGTTTAGTGGTGTACCCCAATTTTCAGTGTTGGGGTTCCCCATGGTTCAGTGTTTATTAGTGGTGTACCCCAAGGTTCAGTGTTATTAGTGGTGTACCCCAAGGTTCAGTGTTATTATTTGGGTACCACATGGTTCAGTGTTAGTGGGGTACCCAAGGTTCAGTGTTGTTAGTGGTGTACCCCAAGGTTCAGTGTTAGTGGTGTACCCCAAGGTTCAGTGTTATTGGTGGTGTACCCCAAGGTTCAGTGTTATTATTTGGGTACCACATGGTTCAGTGTTAGTGGGGTACCCCAAGGTTCAGTGTTATTATTTGGGTACCACATGGTTCAGTGTTAGTGGTGTACCCCAATTTTCAGTGTTGGGGTTCCCCATGGTTCAGTGTTATTAGTGGTGTACCCCAAGGTTCAGTGTTATTATGTGGGTACCACATGGTTCAGTGTTAGTGGGGTACCCCAAGGTTCAGTGTTGTTCGTGGTGCACCCCAAGGTTCAGTGTTAGTGGTGTACCCCAAGGTTCAGTGTTATTGGTGGTGTGTACCCCAAGGTTCAGTGTTATTATTTGGGTACCACATGGTTCAGTGTTAGTGGGGTACCCCAAGGTTCAGTGTTATTATTTGGGTACCACATGGTTCAGTGTTAGTGGGGTACCCCAAGGTTCAGTGTTGTTAGTGGTGTATCCCCCAAGGTTCAGTGTTAGTGGTGTACCCCAAGGTTCAGTGTTAGTGGTGTACCCCAAGGTTCAGTGTTGTTAGTGGTGTACCCAAGGTTCAGTGTTATTATTGGGATACCCCAAGGTTCAGTGTTATTGGGGTACACCAAGGTTCATTGTTATTATTGGGGTACACCAAAGTTTAGTGTTGGTGGGTATCCCAAGGTTCAGTGTTTAAGTGGTGTACCCCAACAGTTGGGAGATAGGGACAGAGCAGTGTCACCCTATAACAGGAAGTGTCTAAATAAGGATCTCCATGGTAGGATCGCCTGGTTCAGTGTTATTAGTGGTATACTCCAAGGTTCAGTGTCAGTGGTGTACCCCAAGGTTCAGTGTCATTAGGGTCGGGGATCTCAGTCTTTGCAGATGACACCAAGCTGTGCTGGGGAATAACGTCCTCACAGGATGTCTCCAATTTACAAGCCGACCTCAGTGCTCTGTGTAATTGGGGGACTATGGGGCCAATGAGGTTTAATGTTGATAAATGTAAGGTCCTGCACTTGGGGGCTAAGAATTTGCATCATATTAACTGGGGGGGGGGGGGCAACTGGGGGGGGGGTCAATGGTGAAGGATCTGGGGGGGGGGGGGGGGTCAATGGTTCTGGTAGATTACAAGCATTAGTAAGACCTCATCTGGAATATGCAGTTTTGTTTTGGGCTCCAATTCACAAAAAGAACATTGGGGAACTGGAGAAAATACAGAGAAGGGCAACTAAACTGATAGGAGGCATGGAGGAGATCAGCTATGAGGAAAGATTAGAGGAACTGAATTTTTTTTCTCTTGAGAAGAGGAGATAAATACATAAGGGGGACATGATCTCCGTGTATAATACATAAGGGGGGATATGATCTCCATGTATAATACATAAGGGGGGGATATGATCTCCATGTATAATACATAAGGGGGGATATGATCTCCATGTATAATACATAAGGGGGATATGATCTCCATGTATAATACATAAGGGGGATATGATCTCCATGTATAATACATAAGGGGGTATGATCTCCATGTATAATACATAAGGGGGGATATGATCTCCATGTATAATACATAAGGGGGGATATGATCTCCATGTATAATACATAAGGGGGGATATGATCTCCATGTATAATACATAAGGGGGGGATATGATCTCCATGTATAATACATAAGGGGGATATGATCTCCATGTATAATACATAAGGGGGGATATGATCTCCATGTATAATACATAAGGGGGATATGATCTCTATGTATAATACATAAGGGGGGATATGATCTCCATGTATAATACATAAGGGGGGGATATGATCTCCCTGATGTATAATACATAAGGGGGGATATGATCTCCATGTATAATACATAAAGGGGGGATATGATCTCCATGTATAACACATAAGGGGGGAAGTGATCTCCATGTATAATACATAAGGGGGGATATGATCACCATGTATAATACATAAGGGGGGATGTGATCTCCATGTATAATACATAAGGGGGGGATATGATCTCCATGTATAATACATTAATGGGGGATATGATCTCCATGTATAACACATAAGGGGGATATGATCACCATGTATAATACATAAGGGGGGGATATGATCTCCATGTATAATACATAAGGGGGGATATGATTCTCCATGTATAATACATAAGGGGGATATGATCATCATGTATAATACATAAGGGGGGGATATGATCATCATGTATAATACATAAGGGGGGATGTGATCTCCATGTATAATATACATAAGGGGGGGATATGATCTCCATGTATAATACATAAGGGGGGGTATGATCTCCATGTATAATACATAAGGGGGGTATGATCTCCATGTATAATACATAAGGGGGGATATGATCTCCATGTATAATACATAAGGGGGGATATGATCTCCATGTATAATACATAAGGGGGGATATGATCTCCATGTATAATACATAAGGGGGGGATATGATCTCCATGTATAATACATAAGGGGGGATATGATCTCCATGTATAACACATAAGGGGGGATATGATCTCCATGTATAATACATAAGGGGGGATATGCTCTCCATGTATAACACAAAAGGGAGGATATGATCACCATGTATAATACATAAGGGGGATATGATCTCCATGTATATATATATAATATAATAAAGGGGGGGATATGATCTCCATGTGTAATACATAAGGGGGGATATGATCTCCATGTATAATACATAAGGGGGATATGCTCTCCATGTATATAACACAAAAGGGGGGATATGATCACCATGTATAATACATAAGGGGGGATATGATCTCCATGTATAATACATAAGGGGGATATGATTTCCATGTATAATACATAAAGGGGGGGATATGATCTCCATGTATAATACATAAGGGGGAATATAATCTCCATGTATAATACATAAGGGGGGATATGATCTCCATGTATAACACATAAGGGGGGGATATGATCTCCATGTGTAATACATAAGGGGGGATATGATCTCCTTGTATAATACATAAGGGGGGATATGATCTCCATGTATAATACATAAGGGGGATATGATCTCCATGTATTTTACATAAGGGGGGATATGATCTCCATATATAAATACATACAAAAGGGGGATATGATCTCCATATACTTCCATATAATACATAAGGGGGGGATATGATCTCCATGTATAATACATAAGGGGGGGATATGATCTCCATGTATAATACATAAGGGGGGATATGATCTCCATGTATAACACATAAGGGGGATATGATCTCCATGTATAATACATAAGGGGGGATATGATCTCCATGTATTTTACATAAGGGGGGATATAATCTCCATATATAATACATAAGGGGGATATGATCTCCATGTATAATACATAAGGGGGGGGGATATGATCTCCATGTATAATACATAAGGGGGGATATGATCTCCATGTATAATACATAAGGGGGGATATGATCTCCATGTATAATACATAAGGGGGATATATGATCTCCATGTATACTACATAAGGGGGGATATGATCTCCATGTATAATACATAAGGGGGGGACATGATCTCCATGTATAATACATAAGGGGGGGACATGATCTCCATGTATAATACATAAGGGGGGGATATGATCTCCATGTATAATACATAAGGGGGGATATGATCACCATGTATAATACATAAGGGGGGATATGATCACCATGTATAATACATAAGGGGGATATGATCACCATGTATAATACATAAGGGGGGATATGATCTCCATGTATAATACATAAGGGGGGATATGATCTCCATGTATAATACATAAGGGGAATATGATCTCCATGTATAATACATAAGGGGGGATATGATCTCCATGTATAATACATAAGGGGGATATGATCTCCATGTATAATACATAAAGGGGGGGATATGATCTCCATGTATAATACATAAGGGGGATATGATCTCCATGTATAATACATAAGAGAGGATATGATCTCCATGTATAATACATAAGGGGGGGTTATGATCCCATGTATAATACATAAGGGGGGATATGATCTCCATGTATAATACATAAGGGGGATATGATCTCCATGTATAATACATAAAGGGGATATGATCTCCATGTATAATACATAAGGGGGGATATGATCTCCATGTATAATACATAAGGGGGATATGATCTCCATGTATAATACATAAGGGGGATATGATCTCCATGTATAATACATAAGGGGGATATGATCTCCATGTATAATACATAAGGGGGATATGATCTCCATGTATAATACATAAGGGGGATATGATCACCATGTATAATACATAAGGGGGATATGATCTCCATGTATAATACATAAGGGGGGATATGATCACCATGTATAATACATAAGGGGGGATATGATCACCATGTATAATACATAAGGGGGGATATGATCTCCATGTATAATACATAAGGGGGGATATGATCACCATGTATAATACATAAGGGGGGATATGATCTCCATGTATAATACATAAGGGGGGATATGATCTCCATGTATAATACATAAGGGGGGAATATGATCTCCATGTATAATACATAAGGGGGGATATGATCTCCATGTATAATACATAAGGGGGGGATATCATCTCCATGTATAATAAATAAGGGGGATATGATCTCCATGTATAATACATAAGAGGGGATATGATCTCCATGTATAATACATAAGGGGGGGTTATGATCCCCATGTATAATACATAAGGGGGGATATGATCTCCATGTATAATACATAAGGGGGATATGATCTCCATGTATAATACATAAAGGGGATATGATCACCATGTATAATACATAAGGGGGATATGATCACCATGTATAATACATAAGGGGGATATGATCTCCATGTATAATACATAAGGGGGGATATGATCTCCATGTATAATACATAAGGGGGGGATATCATCTCCATGTATAATACATAAGGGGGATATGATCTCCATGTATAATACATAAGAGGGGATATGATCTCCATGTATAATACATAAGGGGGGGTTATGATCCCCATGTATAAATACATAAGGGGGGATATGATCTCCATGTATAATACATAAGGGGGATATGATCTCCATGTATAATACATAAAGGGGATATGATCACCATGTATAATACATAAGGGGGATATGATCTCCATGTATAATACATAAGGGGGGATATGATCTCCATGTATAATACATAAGGGGGGATATGATCTCCATGTATAATACATAAGGGGGGATATGATCTCCATGTATAATACATAAGGGGGATATGATCACCATGTATAATACATAAGGGGGATATGATCTCCATGTATAATACATAAGGGGGGATATGATCTCCATGTATAATACATAAGGGGGGGTATGATCTCCATGTATAATACATAAGGGGGATATGATCTCCATGTATAATACATAAAGGGGGGGATATGATCTCCATGTATAATACATAAGGGGGATATGATCTCCATGTATAATACATAAGAGGGGATATGATCTCCATGTATAATACATAAGGGGGGGTTATGATCCCCATGTATAATACATAAGGGGGGATATGATCTCCATGTATAATACATAAGGGGGGATATGATCTCCATGTATAATACATAAGGGGGGATATGATCACCATGTATAATACATAAGGGGGGATATGATCTCCATGTATAATACATAAAGGGGATATGATCACCATGTATAATACATAAGGGGGATATGATCTCCATGTATAATACATAAGGGGGGATATGATCACCGTGTATAATACATAAGGGGGATATGATCTCCATGTATAATACATAAGGGGGGATATGATCTCCATGTATAATACATAAGGGGGATATGATCTCCATGTATAATACATAATGGGGGGACATGATCTCCATGTATAATACATAAGGGGGGATATGATCACTATGTATAATACATAAGGGGGATATGATCTCCATGTATAATACATAAGGGGGGATATGATCTCCATGTATAATACATAAGGGGGGATATGATCTCCATGTACAATACATAAGGGGGATATGATCTCCATGTATAATACATAAGGGGGATATGATCACCATGTATAATACATAAGGGGGATATGATCTCTAATTTTTGTGTAGTTTTATTGTACAGCAGACTGTGTCTTCTATTGTTGTGATGTATAATACATAAGGGGGGATATGATCTCCATGTATAATACATAAGGGGGGGGTATGATCTCCATGTATAATACATAAGGGGGATATGATCTCCATGTATAATACATAAAGGGGGGGATATGATCTCCATGTATAATACATAAGGGGGATATGATCTCCATGTATAATACATCAGTGGTTCATATAGTGAACTCGGTGTAGTCATTCACCCTGAGGTCATCACAGAGGACAAGGGGGCAGTCTTTACGTCTGGAGGAAATGAAATGTAATCTCCAAACATGGAAAGGTTTTCTTCACAGTAAGAGCTGTGAGAATGTGGAATAGACTCCTCCAGAGTTGGTTGTGGCCAGCTCAGTGGATTGCTGTAGGAAAGTCCTGGATTCTTTCTTGGATACACAGAATATAACTGGATATAACATTTATAGGGAAAGTTGATCCAGGGAATGTCGATTGCCTCTCGGGGGATCAGGACGGAAATTTTCCCTGCAGGAGCAAATTGGATCGTGCTTTATTGGGGTTTTTTGCCTTCCTCTGGATTTACTGTGGGTATGGAATTGTGTGTGTATGTGTGTATATATATATATATATATATATTTTATTTTTCCCCCTTTTAAAGGTTGAACTAGACAGATATGTGTCTTTTTTTTCAACTGCACTATGCAAGCAGGAATTTTTTTAATGACAGCTGCAGGATTATAAAGAACAAAAATTAATATTTATATTGATTTGATGATCGGCATCTCATCTATTTCTTGTGTTTCTCCTCCCATTGATTCTACTTCTCTGCTGCTCTGAGATCTCCAGCTGTGTTGTCTTGCAGCACTGGAGTCCTATAGGCAGTTCCCCCCCCCCCCCCCCCAATGGAAACCGCCCGCATGGAGTATGTATGTCCTCCGGGGAGTGGGACCAAGCGGTTTCTGCATGGTAATATGAAATCGTTTTCTTGTTCCGTTCGCTGGGAATCCTCCTGTGACGGATGCACTGAACGCGCTGTGCTCCCTCCTCTGCTGTCCTACATTTTCTTCCTCGGTGGGACTGGAGCAGCGAGAAGTCGAATATGCTTTAATTAAAGCCACGATATGTTCTGCTCCGCACGTAATGAAAAGCTGAACGTTCGACCTGAAATCTCCGCCTCCGATGAATGAAACATTAAGGGGGAACCCCTGACAGCGATACCTCCCCTCCCCCATTGCTTGTGAGCCACATATTTATTTTGAAGGCCTGGAAAAACCTTCTTATCAGGAGCCTTGCCTCCGTATGAGCCCACATGGAAGAAAAATATTCTTCCCAAATATATTGACATATATTTGAAATGCTACAATTTTGGCCGTATTCAATATATTTGAAAACATATTTCAATAAATAAAAAAAATATATATATTTGCATGTTCTCCCTGTGCCTGCGTGGGTTTCCTCTGGGTACTCCGGTTTCCTCCTACACTCCAAAGACATGCTGGGAGGTTAACTGGATCCTGTCTAAATTAGCCCTAGTATGTGTATGTATGAATGTGAGTTAGGGACCTTAGATTGTACGCCCCTCAGGGGCGGGGACTGATGTGAATGTACAATATATATGTAAAGCGCTGCGTACATTGATGGCACTAAATCAGTACCTGAAATAAATAAATAATAAATATATATATATACTGCATGTTGAAATGCATTTTTATTACAAAATATATGAAAAATATTTTTAAAAATACATTTCAAATATACTGTATGTCTTTTTAAAAACACAAACAATCAGCATTTTCGGAATGCATTTACAAATATATGTAAAAATATATGTTCAATTGACTTTTTAATATGTTAAAAAAATCTGAAGAATATATTTAAAAAATATATATATTTTTAAATATATGGTTTTTTTTTTTAATATATTCAGTTTTGGATTCCGACTTCCATTAACCTCCTTGGCGGTCTGATTATGTCAGTATTTCTGTGCTCAAAGCGGTACTTTTTTTGCATGGAAATATGTATTTTTTTATTGTAATCCTGTAATTTTTAGGAATAACTCACTGAAATCTGTCCGAACAAGAGTCTAGTAAACATCCCGGGGATGATAAAATTTGAAACACGAAATCATAAATTATAATGTAATAAATAATCATAAAAAAAATAATAATATAATAATAATACATTTAATTCAATAATATAATCAAACCAAAAACACTGAAATGTGAAATATAGCGGCAAGTTCGCACATCGCTGAGCTCAGTCGCAGAATCGTTTTCACTGTCTGATGAGGAATTTCCCCCCACCAATCATTATCACTCAATTCTGCAAGTGGTTCTGATTTACTATCGCTGTTCTCTAGCCGGTCTAAAACCGCGTCTGACCTAAAGGGGCGCTTTTTGGACGCCATGGGTTTCTCAGTTTCCAGGCAGAAAGAACAGTCAAAATGAAGGCAGGGCGCCGGACAAAGCACTCGGGACAGAATGTATGTGAAATGGTTTGATACAGGAATGTTTTATTATGTGATTTTAGTGAATGTCACATTTTGTCATTTTCAAATTTCCCGCCGTTCCATCCCCCCTATATCCTGACGTCGCAGGGAACGGAACCCGGATGACAGATGCCGGCATCGGCCGGATTACATTGCCGGGGACGCTGCAGGAGGGACATCGCGGGAGCGCAGGACAAGGTAAGTGATAGCGGGATCGCGGAGCATCGCCACATCGTAAGCTCAGGGGGGGGTTATCGCTTGTGGTGCTCAAACTTTACCCCGAGCTACACTCGGGAATACCGCCAGGGGGGTTAAAGTCTATGGGCGCGATCTGGAGAGAAGTCGACTTGAAGTAGTACAGGAACCTTTTCTGAATTTGGAGTGCTAATTAAGACGACTCTCATTGACTAACATGGGATTTCACGTGTCATGCGACTCGGGGGTCTCACAAGTCGGATCCCAAGTCGCGGCCGTTTTGAAGCGAGCCTAAAATAGAAGGGTGGGCGGCTGTTTGACAGATGAGGTTCAATGTAAAGTGATGCATTTGGGAGCTACAGATGTGAATGCAAGTTAGTGGCTGGGGGGGGGGGGGGGGGCGTCTGGGGCAATCGAGGATGGAAAAAGATCCGGGGGTCCTAGTGGATGGCAGGCTCAGCAATGCAAAGCCGCAGCAAGCGAGGATAGCAGACTATTCGCATACATAAAAAAAGGGTAATCTATGGGGGGAGGGGAGGAGGGGGATAGAACCATCATTCCACCATTTTACAAAACTCTGGATTTTGCCACACCTTGAATATGCTGTCCAGTTGTGGTCATCAGTCCTCAGGAAGGAGGTGCAGGAGGAACTGGAGAGTCCAGAGAAGGGAGACAAAGCTAATATGGGGGATGGAGGAGCTCAGTTATGGGGATTTAGTATATAAACCAGTATAGTACAATACAATATAAAATATACAGACCCGGGAACTTGGTGCAGGAATGGTGGGAACCCCTCATAATGGGCACAGCAGGCATACAAACCCAGGAACTCAGCACAGGGATGGTGGGAACCCATCATAATGGTCACAGCGGGTGTACAGACCCTGGAACTCAGCTCAGGGATGGCGGGAACCCCTCATAATGGGCACAGCGGGTGTACAGACCCGGGAACTCAGGGATGGCGGTAACCCCTCATAATGGGCACAGCGGGTGTACAGACCCGGGAACTCAGGACAGGGATGGTGGGAATCTCTCATAATGGGCACAGTGGGTGTACAGACCTTGGAACTCAGGCCAGGGAGGGTGAGAACCCCTCATAATGGGCACAGCGGGTGTACAGACCCGGGAACTCAGGCCAGGGAGGGTGAGAACCCCTCATCGTGGGCACAGTGGGTGTACAGACCTGGGAACTCAGGACAGGGATAGCGGGAATCTCTCATGGGCATAGCAGGATGTACAGACCCAGGAACTCAGCACAGGGAAGTGGGAACCCCTCATAATGGGCATAGCAGGTGTACAGATCTGGAAGCCTAGGAACACCATTCACACTCCATAGATTTCCCTCTGATCTCCTTTTCCAGAATCTCTGGTGTTAGTACGTGGATATGAATGTTTTCTTGCTGTGTGTTGGTCTTGGTGTCTCAGTGCCGGGTAATGAAATGTTCTCTCATCCAATTATCTGTGAGCAGTGAAGCTCGAGCTAATTAAGAAAGACTTGAAGGAAAGTTGGCGATCTCCTCAGGACGGTTCGAATGTCGCTTCCAGTCTGGATGTTTTCCTCGGCTCCATTTGCCCTCATGATATAATAATGTCCTGAACGTCGCCGGTCAGCTCCTTGCTTTGTCTTCCTGGAGGAAGATGAGACTTTGCTGAGTGGTGGGGGTCCTCCCGGGACCCCTCTATACACATCGATATCGGTGTCAGGAGGTTGTAGGACACGCTGTATGGAAAGTGTTTACTGAGGTGTGGTTGGGGTCTGAAGATCTGTGGGAAACTTAGATTGAAACCAAAAGATAACGTTTGTTTTTTCTTTACTTTTACCTTTTTTTATTTTTGTTATAAAACAGAAAACTTTGTCAATAAAAATAACTTGATTCAAAAACAAAAATAAGGACCAGTCCCTGCTGTAGATGGGAATCTCCCCCCAGAACCCAACCACCGTACCCCCCCAATTTTAGGGATTTACCATAATTTACATTTGTATGTGAAGACACCAATGGATCCAGGTCATGGTACTGTATATCTAGGAGCAGTTGTCTCATGGATCCAGGTCGTGGTATATCTAGGAGAAGTTGGTCTCCTAGATCCAGGTTGTGGTATATCTAGGAGCAGTTGGTCTCATGGATCCAGGTCGTGGTATATCTAGGAGAAGTTGGTCTCCTAGATCCAGGTGGTGGTATATCTAGGAGCAGTTGGTCTCATGGATCCAGGTCGTGGTATATCTAGGAGAAGTTGGTCTCCTAGATCCAGGTCGTGGTATATCTAGGAGCAGTTGGTCTCATGGATCCAGGTCATGGTATATCTAGGAGCAGTTGGTCTCCTGGATCCAGGTCGTGGTATATCTAGGAGCAGTCGGTCTCATGGATCCAGGTCGTGGTATATCTAGGAGCAGTCGGTCTCATGGATCCAGGTCATGGTATATCTAGGAGTAGTTGGTCTCATGGATCCAGGTCATAGAATGTAGGAGCAGTTGGTCTCATGAATCCAGGTCATGGTATATCAAGGAGCAGTTGGTCTCATGTTTCCAGGTCATGGTATATCTAGGAGAAGTTGGTCTCCTGGATCCAGGTCGTGGTATATCTAGGAGCAGTCGATCTCATGGATCCAGGTCGTGGTATATCTAGGAGCAGTTGGTCTCCTGGATCCAGGTCTTGGTATATCTAGCAGCAGTTGGCCTCATGGATCCAGGTCGTGGTACTGTATATCTAGGAGCAGTTGGTCTCATGGATCCAGGTCATGGTATATCTAGGAGCAGTTGGTCTCATGGATCCAGGTCATGGTATATCTATGAGCAGTTGGTCTCATGGATCCAGGTCATGGTATATCTATGAGCAGTTGGTCTCATGGATCCAGGTCATGGTATATCGAGGAACAGTTGGTCTCATGGATCCAGGTTGTGGTATATCTAGGAGCAGTTGGTCTCATGGATCCAGGTCATGGTATATCAAATGATTATTGTGAATGAAATTAGAGGTCACTTTTGACTCTCTCCAGGAAATGTATGTCTCTTATATATTTTTATATGTATTTAGATATTATATATATATGTATTGCTCAAAAAAAAATGAAAGGAAGACTTTTTAATCAGATTCTAGCATCAAGTCAATGACAGGCCTGGGATATTGACCGGGTCAGGTAAGTCGCAGAGGGGGTTGTTAATAAGTTTCAGCTGCTTTGGTGTTAATGAAATTAACAACAGGTGCACTATATGGGCAACAATGAGACAACCCCCAAAACAGTAATGGTTTTACAGGTGGAGACCACTGATTTTTTTTTTTTTAAAAAGTTAAATTTATATCACCCGACTCCTGGGACATGTAGTTCTGGGCACCGGGCAGGTCATTTTTTTTTATCCTTCAGCCCTGCTGCGGGCAAGCAGCAGGGCTCACTTGTCAGGTGGAAGTATTTGGGTGACAGCGCTGCCACCGATTTGCTTCCACACAATGCCTCCACCCCCCCCCCCTTCCCTGTGAACCGCCCACTGTCTCCTGGGCTCCTCTTGCTCATTTTTCGGGCCCGGGACCAGCTCACCACCATCGGCTAGAGGGGAGGGAGGAGACGGACACGTCCGCTCTCCTCTCCTTCTTGTCCTAACCCGGTAGTGATGTTATCATGTCTTGTTCAAAGATTTCCTGGCCATGGAGGCCGGGAAAGAATTTTGTGTGATGTGCACCACATTACATTCAGGGGAGGCATCCAGAGTGTTTTAGACCTCAATAAAGAGAACCTGTACCAAAAATCATCACATAGCAGCCTTTGTCCCCTATGTGATGCAAAAAAAAAAAAAAAAAGAAAACTTTTTTTTTTGTAAAAAAATCAAAGTTACACCCAAGCACATAACATCCCCCCCTCCTAAAACAATGAGCCTCCACATATACAAATGTAAAAGCACACGCTGGGTTGCCTACGCATGAAAAACGTCGATTGCGCTACACGTTACATTTCGCCGCGCACGCGAGAATGAGAGCGATAATTCTAGCACCAGACCTCCTCCATCACACTATACTGATGACCTATAAGGGATTTAAAAATGTCGCCTATAGAAAATATAGGGGTCTGAAATTTGTCGCCGTTTCACGAGCGCACGCAGGTTTGACGTGTTGGATATCTATTTACTCGGTGCAGCCTAATCTTTTTTATTAATATACCAAAAAAAATAGAGTAATTTATTTTTTTTTTTTTTGGCCCCAAATTTAACTTTATTTTTTTTTTTACTGAAATTTTGCAGTAATATCATGTAACATATTAAAAAAAATTTAACTACTATTTTTATTCTCCAGGGTCTTTGCTTTCAGAAAATATATCACGTTTGGGGTTTTTTGTGTCATCTTTATTTTTAAATTTATTTTTTTAAACGTGTGCAAAAAAATGCAAAAATAAAAAATTGGCAGCAAAAGAGATAAAGGATAAGCCGGACACGCCCCTTTCCTGAGGAGCAGCCAATCGGTGCTCATTACAGTGCAAGGTCTGCTAGTCCTAGAGGGTGGGGCTGGAGACAGGCAGGGGGAGGGGTGGAGGAGATAAAGAGCGCAATGTTATTTTTTTTTTTGATTACATGTTTAAGTCGCCATAAAGCTCCCGACATTTCTTTTTCATCTTGGATTTAAAAATTTTTTTTTTTTCAAAATTTTTTTTTTTTTATATTGGATAAGTAGATTTGGACCCTGATTTAGTCCCGGGACAAGTAGTTTTTTAATTAAAAATTTCCACACCCCTGCTTACTTATTTTTTCTAATTTATTTTTTTTTTATTTGGCATGGTCAGTAACATTTTTTAATTTTAGCATGAGGACATACCTGGACCCTACAGAGGTTGCACAGGCAGTCCAACTCCTCCAGGATGGCACATCAATACCTGCCATTGCCAGAAGGTTTGCTGTGTCTCCCAGCACAGTCTCAAGAGCATGGAGGAGATTCCAGGAGACGAGAGCATGAAGGAGATTCCAGGAGACGAGAGCATGGAGGAGATTCCAGGAGACGAGAGCATGGAGGAGATTCCAGGAGACGAGAGCATGTAGGAGATTCCAGGAGACGAGAGCATGGAGGAGATTCCAGGAGACGAGAGCAATTTTTTTCCAGGAGACGAGAGCATGGAGGAGATTCCAGGAGACGAGAGCATGGAGGAGATTCCAGGAGACAAGAGCATGGAGGAGATTCCAGCAGACAGGAGCATGGAGGAGATTCCAGGAGACAGGCATTCCTTTAGGAGAGCTTTTTTAGGGCCGTAGAAGGTCCTTAATTTTTTCAGCAGGACCGGTATCTGCTCCTTTGTGCAAGGAGGAACAGGATGAGCGCTGCCAGAGCCCTTTTTTTTGACCTCCAGCAGGCCACTGGTGTAAATGTCTCTGACCAAACCATCAAAAACAGACTTCATGAGGGAGGCCTTTTTTTTTTTGACGTCCTCTAGTGGGCCCTGTGCTCACTGCCCACACCATAGAGCTGGATTGGCTTTTGCCATTGAAACACCATAATTGGTAGGTCCACCATGGCGCCCTGTGCTTTTCACAGATGAGAGCAGGTTCCCCCTGAGCACATGTGACAGACGTGAAAGGGTCCGGAGAATTTGGAGAACGTTCTTTTGCCTGTAACATGGTTCAGCAATTATTTCTGGTGGTGGGTCAGTGATAGTCTGGGTATAATTTAATATCCATGGAGGGACGCACAGACCTCTACAGGCTAGACAATGGCTTCCTTTTTTTTGCCATTAGGTATCGGGATGAAATTTTGGACCCATTTCAGACCCTACGCTGGTGCAGTGGGTCCTGGGTTCCTCCTGGTGCAGTGGGTCCTGGGTTCC
>CATNWA010000278.1:2766501-2791501 GCA_951230385.1 Staurois parvus | reverse complement strand
TGGTCAGGTATTGTGCCCCATCATTGGTGTCATTGGTCAGGTATTGTGCCCCATCTCTGGTGTCATTGGTGAGGTATTGTGCCCCATTATTGGTTCATTGGTCAGGTATTGTGCCCCATCATTGGTGTCATTGGTCAGGTATTGTGCCCCATCATTGGTGTCATTGGTCAGGTATTGTTCCCCATCATTGGTGTTATTGGTCAGGTATTGTGCCTCACCATTGGTGTCATTGGTCAGGTATTGTGCCCCATCATTGGTGTCATTGGTCAGGTATTGTGCCTCACCATTGGTGTCATTGGTCAGGTATTGTGCCTCACCATTGGTGTCATTGGTCAGGTATTGTGCCCCATCCTTGGTGTCATTGTTCAGGTATTGTACCCCATCCTTGGTGTCATTGGTCAGGTATTGTACCCCATCCTTGGTGTCATTGGGCCCCATTGTTTGGTGTCATTGGGAGGAACTATGCCCCATCAATTATGTCATTAGTAGGAATGGTGCCCAATTGTTGGTGTCATTAGGAAGAATGATGCCTTTCACTGGTATCAGTGAATTAAAGAGTGTTCCAAGGGCCAGATAAAAGCAAGCAAAGGGCTGCATTTGGCCCCTGGACCGCAGTTTGGAGACCACTGCTGTAAGGCATTCACACAGCGGGTGCGATGCCTGGATCCTGCAGACTCTCTCAGTATACTGTCTTCCCGTACATCATCCGAACCGGCGGTTACTGAATGACCGGAAGGTCAATGAACTGCCTAGAGCACTCACCAGCACCCTGGTAGTTCGTTGAGAACGACGAGCCGTCAGCCACAAAGGCTGACAGTAGTTGTAGTTCTTCCATTCACATAAGCTTTATAAGTGAATGAATGATGCGGTCGGGTGGGCGGAGCCCCGCATTATAGTGACAGCGAGTGCGGGGAGAAGATCCGAGGCCTGCTGTCACAGGGAGGCTGCAGATCGGGGAGAGGCTGCAGGAGTGGAAACATGTTACATGGCAGCACAGTGACTAAATGGTTAGCACTTCTGCCTGGCAGCACTCGGGTCGTTGGTTCAAATCCCAACCACAGCACCACCTGCCTGGAGTTTGCATGTTTTCTCCCCGTGCCTGCATGGGTTTCCTCCAGCTACTCCAGTTTCCTCCCACACTCCAAAAGACATGCTGTGGTAGGTGAATCGGCTCCTGTCTAAACTAGCCCTAGTATGTGTATGTATGAATGTGAGTTAGGGACCTTAGATTGTACGCTCCTCGGGGGCGGGGACTGATGTGAATGTACAATATATATGTAAAGTGCTGTGTAAACTGACGGCGCTATATAAGTACCTGAAATAAATAAAATAAATAAACATGCTCCTAAAGGTGAACTTATCCTTTAAAAATCAAGCTTGCACCTTTTTTCTCGTGCATAGGTCACGCCCTAGAATCAAGGCCTGAAGCGGAGAAATAGTCCGAGATTTCACCTATCCCGCTCTACCGGCCACCACAGATTGGTAGAGGGTGTCGGGTGCCATGCAGCTGCTCAGAGCCGAGAGTCTTTCCATTGATTTGGAAGGATTTTCTTTGCCTGTTTTTGTATAGTATATGGCAGGCCTTGAAATTTCCACTCGCCTGCTCACCAATGGCGAGTGGAAATTATGGTGGGGGCGAGTGTGTCCCCCAGGGCCGTCTTGCTGAGCAGGCTCGGAGCTCAGGCCGGATCTGTCATTGGCACTGGGGAGCCGTCAGACTGCTCAATAGCTGAACGCAGTGAAGCAAAGGAAGTGTGTGTGTGCTGTGCTCTCTGCCTCCCCCTAGAGTGAGTGCAGTACCCGGCTCTGTGAGTGAACAACAAAGTACTGCAACTTTTTATAGGGCTCTGTGTGTGTGTGTGTGTGTGTGTGTACATGTATGTGTGTGTGTACATTTGTGTGTCTACCTAATTTCAGCTCACTCTGGTCACATGATCCTCTATGTCAGAAAGTGGTGGCTTTAGGGGAGAGGAGAGAGCACTTAACAGCTTGTGTGTCTGTTTGCATGTACATGTGTCTGTGTATGTACATGTGTCTGCGTGCATATACATGTATGTGTGTGTGTGTTTGTGTGCATGTACGTACATACATGTGTCTGTATGTATGTACATGTGTCTGTACGTGTGTATTTCTGTGTATGTACATGTATCTGTGTGTGTGTATGCGTTGCATGTCTGTACGTACCTGTGTGTGTATACATGTCTCTGTGCATGTGTGTACATGTTTCTGTGTGTGTATGTACATGTCTGTGTGTGTTGTGTGTATATGTGTCTCTCTGCGTGTGTGTACAATTTTCTGTGTGTTTGTGTGTATGAACGTACATGTGTCTGTACGTGTGTATTTCTGTGTATGTACATGTATCTGTGTGTATGCGTTGCATGTCTGTACGTGCCTGTGTGTGTATACATGTCTCTGTGCATGTGTGTACATGTTTCTGTGTGTGTATGTACGTCTGTGTGTGTGTATATATGTGTCTCTCTGCGTGTGTGTACAATTTTCTGTGTGTTTGTGTGTATGTACGTACATGTGTCTGTGCGTGTGTATTTCTGTGTATGTACATGTATCTGTGTGTATGCGTGTCTGTACGTGCCTGTGTGTGTGTACATGTGTCTGTATGTGTGTGTATGTACATGTCTGTGTGTGTGTGTGTGTACATGTCTGTGTGTATGTACATGTCTGTGTGTGTGCACATGTGTCTCTGTGCGTGTGTGTACACGTTTCTGTGTGTATGTACATGTCTGTGTGTGTGTACATGTTTCTGTGTGTATGTAATGTCTGTGTGTATGTACATGTCTGCGTGTGTAGAGGTGTCTCTGTGTGTGTATGTACATGTCTGTGTGTATGTACATGTATCTGTGTGTACAGGTGTGTCTGTGTGTGTTTGATTGGTGGCGAGTTCCTCTTAAGGCCTGGCTAGTAGCTCACTATATGCAGTCTCCGGCAATTTCTGTTTTGGAGGAGGAGATGTCCTTAAACACCCCACCCTCCCTTACATCCGATGTCAAGGGCCACCCCACCACTAGAAGTCAAGAGCCCCCCACCCTCCCTTATATCACAGTGCACCCCCCTTACCTGCTGCCAGGAAGAAGCTAGGTGCGGAGTTAGGAAGCAGAAAGTGCAGGGTCTGGAGGAGGACCAGAGGAGGGCTGGATTCAGCTGAGACCAGGTGAGGCAGAGATCAGGGGGTGCCACAGCTGCACAGAGGGACATAGGATCGGTAGGAGGAGTTCTGCCCTCCTTTCTCCTGCCAGTTGCTGAGATGAGATGGGGGGGGGGGGGGGGGGGGGCAGAAAGCAGCTTCTCCACAGCAGCACAGAAAAGCTCAGGAGTTCTGTACTTGCCAAGAGCCCCTCATCCTCCTTTATATCACAGTGCACCCCACTTACCTTCTGCTGGGAAGAAGCTGGGGGCGGAGCTAGGAAGCAGAAAGTGCAGGGTCTGGAGGAGGACCAGAGGAGTGCTGGAGTCAGCTGCCTGAGTCTGCTGAAAGCTGAGACCAGGGGAGGCAGAGATGAGGGGGTGCCGCAGCTGCACAGAGGGACAAAGGATCGGTAGGAGGAGTTCTGCCCTCCTTTCTCCTGCCAGTTGCTGAGATGGGAGGGGGGGCAGAAATGAGCTTTCCCGCGGCTGCACAGAAAAGTTCAGGAGTTCTGTACTCCTCTTTGCTTTTGATTGCTGAGACAAGGTGGGGGCGGAGATGAAGGGGGTGCCGCAGCTCTGCAGGAGAGCTGCGAGGGCCACATGAAATGGCCTAGAGGGCCGGTCTTGGCCCGCAGGCTTTGTGTGTTTGATATGTGTGTCCTAAGAGAGAGATAGTTGTGATTGTCATTTTCTTGTATTAGAAAAGAAGTCTCTCTTCCGTCGTTGCGATGTATTCTGTCCACCAGTGGATGAGGGGCATTTAGTTCTGACAACCCCCCCCCCCCCGCTGCAGTTATGAATGAACACATTGAGTGATTGGTACTGATCACTTATTGTGTTCAGCATAAAACTGACCCTTCCCCCACTCTCTCTGCAGGATCCTATTGGGAGCTTTCAGCTGCCGGGGAGAAGAAGGAAGGGAATCCGGCATCACTGCAGGAGTGGGGGTATACAGGGGGCCTGGTCAGCAGGGTACACAGGGAGGGTGATCGGCACGGCAGGGGGGAAATCACTGGAACCGATCCCCTGTATGGCTCCCTCTGCAGCAGCTGAAAGCCAGCGGGAGGGAGAGAAGAAGCCGGATTTCAGCTGCTGCAGAGAGAGCCATACAGGGGATCGGTTCCAGTAATTGCCCCCCTGCTGTGCCGATCACCCTCCCTGCCCACATATGATTCACCCAGCTGCCTGGGCCCCCCTGCCGGCCCGGGCCCCATACAGGAGGACTGGTGGTATGCCCTGATGACAGTTGGTGAATGTTGGTAGTGCACAAAATGTGCACGACACCGGGAAGTGTGAATTCAGCCTTTGGGCATTCACACCTTCTTGCGCTCATCCTTCCGTTTTTTGGGGGTTTTTTTTTTTTTTTTTTTTACTCTCCCAGGTTTTCCTAGCTCTGCCATTGTCAGCAATAGACCCCATAACCTCCTCCATGTATCCAGTCACCCTGCAGCGCAGATGTGAATGAGCCCCGTTCAGTCAGGACTGACCCGTGTGCATACAATTGATACGCCGTAAAACCTTCCGGTGTAAATGGGGCCACACTCATTTCTAGGTTGGGGCTCCGCTCACGTCCGCCCCGCAGGACCAATTATCTCTCAGCGTTCGACGCAGACCTCTCTTCGCCATTCTTCGGCCTCAGGATCAATTTACTTCGGTCCCTCAGGTGACTTTGTGGAGTAATGGCGTTCAGAACGTAGCTGCGCTGGATGCGGCACAGATGTGAATGCGCCGTGCTGCGGCGGTGCGATGTTGCAGGCGTGTCTTCGTGCGATGAGGATCGTTATGCACCCGTTTAAAGTGAATGGACTGCTTTAATCCCGGGTTCTGGCGCATTTTTCATAAACGCAATACAGTCCATTTAATATGATATCCTACGGGACAGGTTCACTTCTCCACGTTTTTCACCCGCTTTTTGGAAAGAGTCAGCCCGGGTTCACACATGTGCGGTGCGGCATATCGCATGTGATTCGCACAGGAACCGCGCCGCATTCTTGTGCAAATCACATGCAAATTGTGTGCGGTGCCATTTAAGCTGTACATCTTGTATGGCTCAAATCGCACCGCGTCTGCACCAAAAAGGAGCAGGACCCTTTTTTTGGTTCCGCACTAGAATCGGATCACACGGGTATTCACACCATTCTGCACATCGCACCGCGTTTTGCTGACCGGTAACATTTTTTAATTTAATTAAAAATAAATAAATAAATAAAAATCTCGTTATCTATACTGTCATTTGTAGACGCTATAACTTTCCCGTAAACCAATTAGTTTTGTCTTGGAAATTCGCTTTTAACGAATTTCTCCTTACCGTGAGCACTCGCAGTTGGATGCGCAGCAATCCCCCATAAAGCTGTGCGAATCTCGCTTACCACGACTGCAGCTTAGCTCCACGATTCCTGCGCCTCCAACTGGTTTAGCTATCTCAGAATTGTGGGGAAATGGAGCTCCAGTTACCTGGGAATGATCACATGACACTCTCAGGTTGCTGTTGGAATTCACATAGAGACCGATCCAACCCCAGCCTCCGATTTTTATTATACACACACACACGCCCCCCACAGGAGTCAGGTCAATCCCCTCCCACAGAACAATGCATGGGGAGTGCCTATACACAGGATGTACATTCCGATTGGAGCGTAGCCTTTCCTCTTATCCATCACCAGTCCTCCCCTCCCTCCATGAGCTCTCTGAGGGAAGCACCTTCCCCCTTTACACCAGTCCTCCCCTCCTTTCCATGAACTCTCTGAGGAGAGCAAACTTCCTATCCGATTAGCTCCTAGTGGTATGTAAATTCCCTGTACAAGCATCCCATAATTAAACAGTGTCAGTCTGTACCTGGATGGGCCCGATACGATCTTTATTAAAACACATCCATCCAGATACAGTTCAGGTCGGTAATGGCTTGTAAGATATACATGAGCCTACACACGGAGTTCGCACTGCTTGGCGCCTGGCAGTACGAAGTCCATGTGGTACTATGCTGCTGATATGTGGATACAGGCCCGCGGCCTACCGCCGGCGGCATTCGCATCGAATGCCGTGGTGGTATACACGCCGGTCTATAAGCGCAGATCTGCCATCTCATCCATTACCGAGCTGAGTACTGTAATACATACATTGTACATGCGCATGGCCCAATTGCAGCCTTCAGAGCTTTAATTAAGCCACACGAGAGACATATGAATAACACTCATATATGACACATTTAAAGTTCAACCTGTAAATACAAAATTTCCATGACATTTTACAGGCATCGGATTTTTTTTTCGGCAGACGCGGAGCGGAATACATTTTGGCCGAAATTTATGCCGAAATTTGATTTTTAAATTTTTTTTAACTGGATGTGTTTTTAATAGCAAAAAAGTCCAAAATATATTTTTTTTTCTCAAAATTGTTGGCCTTTATTTTTTATAGCGCAAAAAAATAAAAACCGCACAGGTGATCAAACACCATCGAAAGAAAGCTCTGTTGTGAGGGGAAAAAAAAAAGGACTTAAATTTCATTTAGGTACGGCGTTGCACGACCGCGCAATTGTCAGTTAAAGTAACAGCAGCGGCGTAACGCAAAAAATGACCTGGTCAGGGGGGGGGGGGGTGGGGGGGGGGTAAACCTTCAGGAGGGCGAGGGTGTAACTAGAGCCTAATACAATGAAATGCTCACAAATCCAGATTGTCCAATACAGTATTCTGCTTGTGTAGTTAGTTTGGCGTTTTCTATAATAAAATCGTGGTTGGCGCGTCCATTTGCATCGCTCATAAAAGGTCCAGATGTATTCAATACACATTATAATAGGCTGGCTGGTCTCGGATGTGAAGTCCTCGCTGTTCATAATGATAAATACTAACAACTTACAAAGCCATCCACAACTCTGCCCCGGCTACATCACCAACCTGTCCTCACAATGTCAACCAATCTGCTCTCTCCGATCCTCCCAAGACCTTCTGCTCTCTAGTTCCCATGTCACCTCCTCCCATGCTTGCCTCCAGGACTTCTCCCGAGCTTCTCCCATCCTATGGAACTCCCTACCCCAATTTGTCCAGCTATCTCCTAATCTATCCACCTTTAGACGATCCCTGAAAACCTTTCTCTTTAACCCCTTGACTACCGGGCACTTATACCCCCCTCCTGCCCAGGCCAATTTTCAGCTGTCAGCGCTGTCGCACTTTGAATGACAATTGCGCGGTCATGCAATGCTGTACTCATATGACATTTTTTTTTATAAATTTTTTTCACACAAATAGAGCTTTCTTTTGGTGGTATTTAATCCCCGCTGGGTGTTTTTTTGCGCTATAAACAAAAAAAAGCAAAAGATTTGAAAAAAAAAAAAAGTTTTTCTTGTTTCTATTATAAAATTTTGCTAACAGGTAATTTTTCTCCTTCGCTGATGTGCCTTGATGAGGCTGCACTCATGGGCACTGATAGGCAGCACTGATGGGCACGGATAGGAAGCACTGATGAGGCGGCAGTGGCGGGCATTGATGAGGAGGCACTGATGATTCTGGACTGATAGGCAGCACTGATGGGCACGGATAGGCAACACTGATGAGGCGGCATTGGTGGGCATTGATGATGAGGCACTGATGATGCTGGACTGCTGGGCGGCACTGATAGGCTGCACTGATGAGGCGGCACTGGTGGGCATTGATGATGAGCCACTGATGATGCTGGACTGATAGGCGGCACTGATGGGCGATACTGACGGGCAATGCTGACTGACAGTCCTGACTGGCAGCACTAACTGATGGCACTGATGGGCAGCACTGATGGGCACTGATAAGCTGCACTGATGGGCACAGATAGGCAGCACTGATGAGGCGGCACTGGTGGGCATTGATGATGAGGAACTGATGGCCACTGATAGGCTGCACTGGTGAGCACTAATAAGGTAGCACGGATAGGCAGTACTGATGGGGACTGATAGGCAGCACTGATGAGGCGGCACTGGTAGGCATTGATGATGAGGCACTGATGATGTTGGACTGATAGGCGGCACTGATGGGCGATACTGACAGGCGGCGCTGACTGTTGGCACTGACTGACAGCCCTGACTGGCAGCACTAAACTGATGGCACTGACGGGCACTGATGAGCAGCACTGCTGGGCACAACTGCTGGGCGGCACTGGTGGTTGGCACTGCAGGGCACTGATCATCAGTGCCAAACTCCTCTGTGACAACGTGAGGGAAGTGCTGCTGATAACCGGAAACTGTATTCCATGGTCTGCTGTGTCACTGGACGCAGGACACAGCGATCACGGAGATCGCCGGGTGCGCGGGAGAGCACGTTCTGAGAGGACGTCATATGACACCCTCCCAGGACAGGGTAACCGCGCTATAGCCGTCATTCAGCTGTAGTGCAGCTACCAAGTGGTTAAAGAAGCCTATCCTGCTTCTAACTAGTAAACTGCCATTTATTTCCTCCATCAGACCATCCCCCCCACAGCCATTACCATTTGTATCACTGGACCCTTCCTCCTAGATTGCATGCTCCCAGGAGCCGGGGCCCCGGTGTCCTCTTGTACCAAATTGTATTGTAACTGGAATGTCTGCCTTCATTTTGTACAGCGCTGCACAGACTGTTGGCGCTATATAAATCCTATATAATAATAATGGGACAAAAAATAAAAACCAGTTCAATGGTTACAGAGAGACCAGAAGGCAATGTCCTGTGCTGTGCTCTGTGGCATCCAGAAAACATGGAATGGTGAGGTTTTTTGTTCTCAGAGACTAGGTGCAGGTACTCCCCCCTCCTCAGTCACCCCTTGTCTCTGTCCCCTACCCACCTCTGAGCACCGTCCCTTGGTTCTGCCCCCCTACCCACCTCTGAGCCCCGTCCCTTGGTTCCACCCCACCACCCACCTCCGAGCACCGTCCTTGGTTTCCGCAACCCCTACCCACCTCCGAGCTCTGTCCCTTGGTTTCTCCCCCCTACCCACCTCTGAGCATTGTCCCTTGGTTCCGCCCCCTACCCACCTCCAAGCATTGTCCCTTGGTTCCGCCCCCCTACCCACCTCCGAGCACCGTCCCTTGGTTCCGCCCTCCCACCCACCTCCGAGCATTGCCCCTTGGTTCCGCCCCCTACCCACCTCCGAACATTGTTCCTGTGATTAACCACATTTTTTTGGAAAGCTGAGTTAAATTCCACTTGCCACACCCAGACCTGATTACTGCCAGCCCTGTTAAATCAACAAATCACTTAAATAGAAGCTGTCTGACAAAGTGAAGCACGCTAAAAGATCTCAAAAAGCAAAAGAGATTCAAGAACAGATGAGGAAAAAAATAATTGACATGTATCAGTCTGGAAAGAGTTATAAAGCCATTTCTAAGGCTTTGGGACATCAGCGAACCACAGTGAGAGCCATTGTCCACAAATAGAGAAAACTTGGAACAGTGGTGAACCTTCCCAGTAGTGGCTGTCCACCAAAATGACTCCAAGAGCACAATGACGACCCATCCAGGAGGTCATAAAAGAACCCAAACAACATCCAAAGAACTGCAGGTCTCATTTGCTTCAGTTAAGGTCAATGTTCATGACTCAACAATTAGAAAGAGTCCTCCATTTGTGAGTTCCAAGGCCAAAACCACTGCTGACCAAAAAGAACACAAAGGCTCGTCTCACATTTGCCAAAAACATCTTGATTATCCTCAAGACTTTTGAGCAAATATTCTGTGGACTGATGAGACAAAAGTTGAACTTTTTGGAAGTATGTCTCATTACATCTGGTGTAAAATTAACACAGCATTTCATAAAAGGAACATCATCCCAACAGTCCAACGTGGTGGTGGTTGTGTGATGGTCTGGGTTCAGGACCTGGACGACGTGCTATAATTAATGGAACCATGAATTTGCGCTCTACCAGAAAATCCTGAAGGAGAATGTCCGGCCATCAGTTACTGACCTCAAGCTCAAGCGCACTGGGGTTATGCAGCGGGTGGGGGGATTAAGGGGCACTTGCTTTTTCACATAGGGCCAGGCAGGTTTGGACAGCTTTTTTTCACTTTAGTAAATGAAATTATCATGTAAAGACCACATTTTGTATTTATTTGGGTTATCTTTCTGTAATATTAAAATTTACTTGAAGATCTGACACATTTAAGTGTGAACTATGCAAAAAAAATATCAGGAAGGGGGCAAATACTTTTTCACAGCACTGTCCATAGTTACAGTTACAAAGTTATATACTGTAGTTACATAGTGACACAAGCCTATCTAGTTCAACCAATAGAAAACCTCCATATTCACAATCCTTTACCCTCATTGTTGGCCATGTTGGGAATGTTGGACTAGCTACTATAATGGCATCAATATTAATCTGATTTCCTGTTGTCTCCCATGCAGGGCGTGTACCTTATATGGACGGTGCTGGACTCCCAGCCCTAGGGGTCACATGGTGTCCAGCCTGACCTCCCCCACGTCAGAAGATGACCAGGTTGCTGCTGGGCGTCACTCTAGAGAGGATCTGTAAGGCCGTCCTTCTACTCTGCCTCGTGCACTTCGTCATTATCATGATCCTCTACTTCGATGTCTATGCCCAACGTTTGGACTTCTTCAGCCGCTTCAACGTCAGGAACTCCTCCCGCGTCCACCCCTACTACAACTTCTCCCGGCCCAATGGCACCGCCCACACCTACCCAGCCGCTACATCCCCCACAGATGTCTTCACACCCAGCGCCAAGCTGGAACTCAACCAGACCATCACCGAGAAGCCTGTTCCTCCGTGCCCGGACTCCCCGACAGGTTTGGGTAAGTCAGCATTGGGCTGTTGGGGGTTGGTTGGATGGAAGCCTTTACCTCCAATTAGAATCCATGGGGTGAGTAATATGGTGGTGAGATCTCATAGGAGTGGAGTCCATGGTGTGAGCAATGTGGAGAGGTCTCATATGCGTGGAGTCCATGGTGTAAGTAATATGGAGATGAGGTCTCATATGAGTTGAGTCCATGGTGTAAGTAATATGGAGATGAGGTCTCATATGAGTTGAGTCCATGGTGCAAGTAATATGGAGATGAGGTCTCATATGAGTTGAGTGTATTGTGTGAGTAATATGGTGGTGAAGTCTTGTATGCACGGAGGTTTTGGTAAGTCAGCATTGGGCTGTTTGGGGTTGTTTGGATGGAAGCCTTTACCTCCAATAAGAATCCATGGTGTGAGTAATGTGGTGAAGTCTCATATGTGTGGAGTCCATGGTGGGAGTAATATGGACATGATGTCTCATATGAGTTGAGTTTATGGTGTGAGTTATATAACGATGAGGTCTCATATGTGTGGAGTCCATGGTGTGAATAACATGGCGATGAGGTCTCATATGTGTGGAGTCCATGGTGTGATTAATATGGTGGTGAGGTGTCATGAGTGGAATCCATGGTGTGAGTAATGTAGTGAGGTCTCATATGTGTGGAATCTGTGGTGTGAGTAATGTGATAAAGTCTCATATGTATGGAGTCCACGGTGTCAGTAATATGGCGGTGAGGTCCCATAGCAGTGGAGTACATGTTGGGAGTAATATGGTGGTTAGGTGTCATGAGTGGAGTCCATGGTGTGAGTAATATGGCGGTGAGGTCTCATAGGAGTGGAGTCCATGGTGGGAGAAATATGGGGGTGAGGTCTCATAGGAGTGGAGTCCCTGTTGGGAGTAATATGGTAGTGAGGTCTCATAGGAGTGGAGTCCATGTTGGGAGGGGGTAATATGGGGGTGAGGTCTCATAGGAGTGGAGTCCATGGTGGGAGTAATATGGCGGTGAGGTCTCATAGGAGTGGAGTCCATGGTGGGAGAAATATGGCGGTGAGGTCTCATATGAGTGGAGTCCATGTTGGGAGTAATATGGCGGTGAGGTCTCATAGGAGTGGAGTCCATGGTGGGGAAATATGGGGGTGAGGTCTCATAGGAGTGGAGTCCATGTTGGGAGGGGGTGAGGTCTCATAGGAGTGGAGTCCATGGTGGGAGTAATATGGGCGGTGAGGTCTCATAGGAGTGGAGTCCATGGTGGGGTAATATGGCGGTGAGGTCTCATAGGAGTAGAGTCCATGTGGGTAATATGGGGGTGAGGTATGAGTGGAGTCCATGGTGGGGATAATATGGCGGTGAGGTAGGAGTGGAGTCCATGGTGGGAGTAATGTGGGGGTGAGGTCTCATAGGAGTGGAGTCCATGGTGGGAGTAATATGGCGGTGAGGTCTCATAGGAGTGGAGTCCATGGTGGGAGTAATATGGCGGTGAGGTCTCATAGGAGTGGAGTCCATGGTGGGAGTAATATGGCGGTGAGGTCTCATAGGAGTGGAGTCCATGGTGGGAGTAATATGGTGGTGAGGTCTCATAAAAGTGGAGTCCATGGTGAGAGTAATATGGAGGTGAGGTCTCATAGGAGTGGAGTCCATGGTGGGAGTAATATGGGGGTGAGGTGAGAAGTCCATGTGTGGCCATTGGCTTTGATTTTCCATGTAGGGCCATGTTGTGGTTGGTTCCCTCGTAGGACATTTTCTGATGATTCTCATAGAACCCAATATGAGTATTATGGAACCATAAGAGACAGAATATATTGTTTGTTTGTTGCTTGCACAGGAAACAAGGTGCAGCGTGCACTACACTGAGCTGCACCGCCGGAGCCTGCGGCTATCTGCAGACTCTGCACTCTCATCCATGAAGGCCAATATGTTCCCAATAGATGTGTTATCCATTCCTGGCTATGTTCAGTTGTGTGGAGTATCGGAGGAGGTCTATGTCAGATGAATGTCTGTGTGACGGCACGGCATTGTCACCCCACGTCCTCTCGTTTTACTTTGTATTAATAATTTACCCCTCTGCTCCCTTTACCTGAAGTCCTATCACGTGCCGGTATCACAGTGCAATTTATGACATGAAATGATCAGCTGTGCTATACGTTGTATACTCTACACCACCTGGCACTGTACACTGTGTTGTACATTATATATTCTGCACTGCTCCTATCTGTACACTGTGTTGTACATTATATTTATATTCTGCACTGCTCCTATCTGTACACTGTGCTGTACATTATACACTCAGCACCCCACCACTAAGTGCACCATCCTGTACATTATATAATCTGCACTGCTCCTTTCTGTACACCATCCTGTACATTATATAACCTGCACTGCTCCTATCTGTATGCTGTGCTGTACATTATACACTCAGCACCCCACCACTATGTGCACTGTGCTGTATACTATATACTCAGCACTGCTCCACTGAGTATATTGTGCTGTACATTATATACTCAGTGCCTCTCGACTCTGTACTTTGCTCTGTACATTGTGAACTCTGCACTGCTCCATTCTGTACACTGTGCTGTACATTTCATATGCAGTGCTGCTGCACTCTACACTGTGCTGTATATTGCATACTCTGCACTTCTGCATTCTGAACACTGTGCTGTACATTATATATGCCATGCTGCTGCACTCTGTACACAGTGTTGTACATTGCATATTTTGCACTACTACATTCTGTATACTGTGCTGTACATTGTGTACGTCACAATGCCCAATTTGTGTATTATATATTATATACACCACACCACTGTAATCTGTATACCCTGCTGTGCGGTATGTACACTCTGTACACTGTGCTCTAGGATATATATTCCACATTATACCACTCCACTCTGTACACTGTACTGTATATTATATACTCTGCATACCTCCTCTGTGCACACTGTGCTTTACATTATTATACATTCCACTCTGCACACTGTGCTGTACATTATACATTCCACTCTGCAGTCTGTGCTGCACATTATACATTCCACTCTGCACACTGTGCTGTTCATTATAAATTCCGCTCTGCACTCTGTGCTGCACATTATACATTCCACTCTGCACACTGTGCTGTTCATTATACATTCCGCTCTGCACACTGTGCTGTACATTATACATTCCGCTCTGCACACTGTGCTGTACAGTATATATGCCACTCTGCACACTGTGGTGCACATTATACATTCCACTCTGTATACTGTGCTGTTCATTATACATTCAACTCTGCACTCTGTGCTGCACATTATACATTCCACTCTGTATACTGTGCTGTTCATTATACATTCCACTCTGCACATTGTGCTGTTTATTATACATTCCACTCTGCACATTGTGCTGAACATTATACATTCCGCTCTGCACACTGTGCTGTTCATTATACATTCCACTCTGCACACTGTGCTGTTCATTATACATTCCACTCTGCACGCTGTTGGTGAATCGGTGACCTTGTACCAGTCCGTCCTGACTCTTTACAGTCTGCCCATCCTGACTTCCTGGGTCTGCCCATCCTGACTTCCTGGGTCTGCCCAGCCTGACTGTTCTTCCTGGTCTGCCCATCCTGATTCTTCCAGGGTCTGCCCGTCCTGATTCTTCCTGGGTCTGCCCGTCCTGAATCTTCCTGTGTCTGCCCCTCCTGAATCTTCCTGGGTCTGCCCATCCTGAATCTTCCTGGCTCTACCCGTCCTGATTCTTCCTGGGTCTGCCCGTCCTGATTCTTCCTGGGTCTGTCCGTCCTGATTCTTCCTGGGTCTGCCCGTCCTGAATCTTCCTGGGTCTGTCTGGCCTGACTGGTACCTGGTCTGCCCATCCTGATTCTGCCTGGGTCTGCCCATCCTGATTCTTCCTGGGTCTGCCCATCCTGACTCTTCCTGGGTCTGCCCTTGACCTGGGTCTGCCGTCCTGACTCTTCCCGGGTCCTGCCCGTCCTGACTCTTCCCGGGTCTGCCCGTCCTGACTCTTCCCGGGTCTGCCCGTCCTGACTCTTCCCGGGTCTGCCCGTCCTGACTCTTCCTGGGTCTGCCCGTCCTGTCTCTTCCTGGGTCTGCCCATTCTGACTTCGTTAGTCTGCCTGTCCTGACACTTCCCTGGTCTTCCCGTCCTGACTATTCCTGGGTCTATCTGTCCTAGCTCTTCCTGGGTTTGCCCATCTTGACTCTTCCCCGGTCTGCCGGCCATCCTGATTCTTCCTGGGTCTGCCTGTCCTGCCTTTTCCTGGGTCTGCCTGTTCTTAGTCTCCCTGAGTCTGCCCATCCTGACCATTCCCTGGTCTGTCCGTCTTGGTTGTTCCCTGGTCTGTCCATCTTATTTGTTTCCTGGTCTGCCCGTCCTGACTCTTCCTGTTACTGCCCCTCCTGACTCTTCCTGTTTCTTCCCATCCTGAATCTTCTCCAGTCTGCCAATCATAACTCTGCCTCTGTCTAACCGTCCTGACTCTTCCTGTTTCTGCCCGTCCTGACTCTTCCTGTTTCTGCCCGTCCTGACTCTTCCTGTTTCTGCCTGTCCTGACTCTTCCTGGGTCTGCCCATCTTGACTCTCCCTGTTTCTGCCCGTCCTGACTCTTCCTGTTTCTGCCCATCCTGAATCTTCTCCAGTCTGCCAATCATAACTCTTCCCTTGTCTAACTGTCCTGACTCTTTCTGTTTCTGCCCGTCCTGACTCTTCCTGTTTCTGCCCGTCCTGACTCTTCCTGTTTCTGCCCGTCCTGACTCTTCCCGGGTCTGCCCGTCCTGACTCTTCCCGGGTCTGCCCGTCCTGACTCTTCCCGGGTCTGCCCGTCCGGACTCTTCCCGGGTCTGCCCGTCCTGACTCTTCCCGGGTCTGCCCGTCCGGACTCTTCCCGGGTCTGCCCGTCCGGACTCTTCCCGGGTCTGCCCGTCCTGACTCTTCCCGGTTCTGTGACTTGTGAGAATTGAAACACAGATGAACTCCATAATCCGGTCACGTGTGGCCCCTGTAAGGTGAGGTCCTTGCTTGCTGTGAAGTTCCGGTTCTCCATCTCTGGGCGCCTTCAGTGGGTTGCAGTAATGGAGATGGAAGAGTTAATCCCATTGTGGGTCCGGCACGGGGAGCGGAGCAGTCAGCGCACAGCAGGCAGATTGCTAATAAGCCGCAGCACCAGGACTGATTAATGCATTAATTACTGTGATTATGGCTGCCCCCCTGAGTGGTGCCCAGTGCCCACCCTCCTCTCCGGGCTGATGCCGGATTACAGTGGGCTGTGCCAGGGAAGAGCGTGTGTGCAAACCGCAGCCGGCTAAATGTTCCATCTCCGGAGGCGACAGCTGGGTCCGCCATATTAATCACAGAGGCAAACTAGGCTGCTGCCTACAGCGGATGGGGCTGCTCTGGGGAGGGGGACATGTCGGGGCAGTTCTAGGGAGGAGAGGGGGTGTATGTACATGTCGGGACAGGTCTGGGGGGAGGTGTATATATATATCGGGGTAGGTCTGGGGGGAGGTGTATATATATTGGGGCAGGTCTGGGGGGAGGTGTATATATATGTCGAGGCAGGTCTGGGGGGAGGTGTATATAGATGTCAGGGTAGGTCTGGGGGGAGGTGTATATATATGTCGGGGCAGGTCTGGGGGGAGGTGTATATATATGTCAGGGCAGGTCTGGGGGGAGGTGTATATATATGTCGGGGCAGGTGTGGGGGGAGGTGTATATATATGTCGGGGTAGGTCTGGGGGGTGGTGTATATATATGTCGGGGGGCAGCTCTGGGGGGAGGTGTATATATATGTCGGGGTAGGTCTGGGGGGGGTGGTGTATATATATGTCGGGGGGCAGCTCTGGGGGGAGGTGTATATATATGTCGGGGTAGGTCTGGGGGGAGGTGTATATACATGTCGGGGCAGGTCTGGGGGGAGGTGTATGTATATATGTCGGGGTAGGTCTGGGGGGAGGTGTATATACATGTCGGGGCAGGTCTGGGGGGAGGTGTATGTATATATGTCGGGGTAGGTCTGGGGGGAGGTGTATATATATGTCGGGGCAGGTCTGGGGGGAGGTGTATATATATGTCAGGGCAGGTCTGGGGGGAGGGTGTATATATATGTCAGGGCAGGTCTGGGGGGAGGTGTATATATATATCGGGGCAGGTCTGGGGGGAGGTGTATATATATATCGGGGCAGGTCTGGGGGGATATGTATATATATGTCAGGGCAGGTCTGGGGGGAGGTGTATATATATATCGGGGTAGGTCTGGGGGGAGGTGTATATATATATCGGGGTAGGTCTGGGGGGAGGTGTATATATATATCGGGGCAGGTCTGGGGGGAGGTGTATATATATATATATATATGTCAGGGCAGGTCTGGGGGGAGGTGTATATATATATCGGGGCAGGTCTGGGGGGAGGTATATATATATATATATATGTCAGGGCAGGTCTGGGGGGAGGTGTATATATATATCGGGGTAGGTCTGGGGGGAGGTGTATATATATGTCAGGGCATGGGGGGAGTGTGTATATATATGTCAGGGCAGGTCTGGGGGGAGATGTATATATATATCGGGGTAGGTCTGGGGGGAGGTGTATATATATATCGGGGTAGGTCTGGGGGGGGAGGTGTATATATATGTCAGGGTAGGGGGGGGAAGGTGTATATATATGTCAGGGCAGGTCTGGGGGGAGGTGTATATATATGTCAGGGCAGGTCTGGGGGGAGGTGTATATATATATCGGGGTAGGTCTGGGGGGAGGTGTATATATATGTCAGGGTAGGTCTGGGGGGAGGTGTATATAATATATATATATATGTCAGGGCAGGTCTGGGGGGAGGTGTATATATATATCGGGGTAGGTCTGGGGGGAGGTGTATATATATATCGGGGTAGGTCTGGGGGGAGGTGTATATATATGTCAGGGCAGGTCTGGGGGGAGGTGTATATATATATGTCAGGGCAGCTCTGGGGGATGTAAGTGGATGTACATTATATATATCATGTCATACTGGGGCCCCTGACCTCCTGGGCCCTACAGCTGATATATAAGGGGTAAATCATGTCATACTGGGGCCCCTGACCTCCTGGGTCCATAAAGCTGGGATATAAGGGGTATATCATGTAAAACATGGGGCCCCTAACCTCCTGGGCCCCACAACTGGGATATAAGGGGCATGTCATCTCATACTGGGGCCCCTGAGCTCCTGGGCCCATACAGTTGGGATATAAGGAGTATGTCATGTCATGCTGGGGCCCCTGACCTCCTGGACCCACACAACTTGGACATAAGGAGTATGTCATTCTGGAGCCCCTGACGTCCTGGGCCCCACAGCTGGGATATAAGGAGCAAGTCATGTCATGCATTGGCCCCTGACCTCCTGGGCCCACACAGCTGTGATATAAGGGGCATGTCATGTCATACATGGGCCCCTGACCTCCTGGGCCCCACAGCTGGGATATAAGGGGCATGTCATGTCATACATGGGCCCCTGACCTCCTGGGCCCCACAGCTGGGATATAAGGGGCATGTCATGTCATACTGGGGCCCCACAGCTGGGATAGAAGGGGTATGTCATGTCATACTGGGGCCCCACAGCTGCGATATAAGGGGCATGTCATGTCATACATGGGCCCTTGACCTCCTGGGCCCACACAGTTGGGATATAAGGAGCATGGCATGTCATACTGGGGCCCCTGACCTCTGGGCCCCAGAGCTGGGATATAAAGAGCATGTCATGTCATACATGGGCCCCTGACCTCCTGGGCCCCACAGCTGGGACAGAAGGGGCATGTCATGTCATACTGGGGCCCCACAGCTGGGATATAAGGGGTATGTCATGTCATATTGGGGCCCCTGACCTCATGGGTCCCACAGCTGGGTTATGAGGCATGTCATGTCATACTGGGGCCCCACAGCTGGGATATAAGGGGCATGTCATGTCATAATGGGGCCCCTGACCTCCTGGGCCCCACAGCTGGGATATAAGGGGCATGTCATGTCATACATGGGCCCCTGACCTCCTGGGCCCCACAGCTGGGACAGAAGGGGCATGTCATGTCATACTGGGGCCCCACAGCTGGGATATAAGGGGTATGTCATGTCATATTGGGGCCCCTGACCTCATGGGTCCCACAGCTGGGTTATGAGGCATGTCATGTCATACTGGGGCCCCACAGCTGGGATATAAGGGGCATGTCATGTCATAATGGGGCCCCTGACCTCCTGGGCCCCACAGCTGGGATATAAGGGGCATGTCATGTCATACATGGGCCCCTGACCTCCTGGGCCCACAGCTGGGACAGAAGGGGCATGTCATGTCATACTGGGGCCCCCAGCTGGGATAAAGGGGTATGTCATGTCATATTGGGGCCCCTGACCTCATGGGTCCCACAGCTGGGTTATGAGGCATGTCATGTCATACTGGGGCCCCACAGCTGGGATATAAGGGGCATGTCATGTCATAATGGGGCCCCTGACCTCCTGGGCCCCACAGCTGAGATATAAGGGGCATGTCATACATGGGCCCCTGACCTCCTGGGCCCTCGTTCTCCAGGTAAGGTCACATATATGCCCCTATGATTGGTGGTGTGTGGCCCCATGTCTCCGTCTCTGTGACCTCGGTGTCCCAGGGTGTTGGAGGTCGGCAGGACGACGAGGTTTACTTTCCGCAGCGGACCGTTTTTGGCGGTGAAGTTGGCGGTGAATTTGGTGGTGAATTTGGCAGTGAATTTGGCGGTGAATTGGCCCTATATCCCATCGGTGGTGGTCGGTATATCGGGGGCCCTCCTATACCGGGGGGTGAGATGAGCAGACAAGAGCGTCTGTGCCGTTGCTCCGGAGCGCAGAGAAAAGAGCGAACATTCTCCGCGTCATTGTGGACGGCGGCGGCGGAGGGGGATGACAAGACTCCACAAACCATCTGCTCATTTCCACTTCAAAGCCCCCCCCCCCCCCCCCCCCCCCCCCCTCCACCGGCTGTTCGCATTGTCCCTCCTGCATCCCGCCTGTGATGTCTGAGCGCTCTGCATGCATCAATGTGACTGCGCCGAGCCGCGGGGCTCAGGAGCCGCACAATCGCCCCACAGACGGGGGAAAGCGCCTGCGGCTCCAAAATAGATTATCCAGCGCCATATTGGATTTGGCTCCGTTTTCTGCTGCAGAACTTTCAAATCTGTCTAAATTTAATGCTAAACTTTAATTTGCTTACATTTTATCTTCCCTGGCCCCCCCCCCCCCTCCCCCATCATCAACATGATATCTGGTTTCATGACATACCTTATTTTATACCCAGTGATGTCATCACTGGGTCTCTGTGCTTCTCTATGCACTGCAGGCAGAGCAAAGCTGGTGGGAGGTGCCGGCAGGGGGGGCAGTTCATAGCTTCTGGAAACATCACAGCACCCGGCCTCAGTGCTCCTCTCAAGTGCCCTCGGTCTTGACGCAAGCAGTGGGCTGGCTCTTGGGAAGGAGCTATGCTAATATCAAAATGTCTTGATGGGTGGGTGTCAGTCTGGAGTAGTGGGCGTTTCTAGGCAGATTGTATTTGTATAGGTAACGCCCACATGTGGTGCTGAGACTGAGAGCATATGTACAGTCTGATCACTGGGGGAGGGGAGACTGAGGAAATGCCTCCTCCTCCTTCTACAAAGTTACAATGTACAGTCTGATCACTGGGGGAGGGGAGACTGAGGAAATGCCTCCTCCTCCTCCTTCTACAAAGTTACAATGTACAGTCTGATCACTGGGGGAGGGGGGACTGAGGGAAATGCCTCCTCCTCCTCCTTCTACAAAGTTACAATGTACAGTCTGAGCACTGGGGGGGGGGGGGACTGAGGAAATACTTCCTCCTCCTTCTACAAAGTTACAATGTGCCAGTCTGATCACTGGGGGAGGGGAGACTGAAAATGCCTCCTCCTCCTGCTACAAAGTTACAATGTACAGTGTGATCACTGGGGGAGGGGAGACTGAGGAAATGCCTCCTCCTTCTACAAAGTTACAATGTACAGTCTGATCACTGGGGAGGGGAGACTGAGGAAACGCTTCCTCCTCCTTTTATAAAGTTTCAGTGTACAGTCTGATCACTGGGGGAGGGGAGACTGAGGAAATGCCCCCTCCTCCTTCTATAAAGTTACAATGTACAGTCTGATCACACTGGGGGAGGGGAGACAAGAAATGCTTCCTCCTCCTTCTACAAGGTTACAGTGTACAGTCTGATCACTGGGGGAGGGGAGACTGAGGAAATGACTCCTCCTCCTTCTACAAAAGTTACAATGTACAGTCTGATCACTGGGGGAGGGGACTGAGGAAATGCCTCCTCCTCCTTCTACAAAGTTACAATGTACAGTCTGATCACTGGGGGAGGGGAGACTGAGGAAATGCCTCCTCCTCCTTCTCCAAAGTTACAATGTACAGTCTGATCACTGGGGAGGAGACTGAGGAAATGCTTCCCCCTGCCTGCAGCAGACGGATGACATCATCTCAGCCTGGGCGAAGTCATTGGTTTGGTGTGGATTGGACGGCTCTGATTGGTGTGTTTGTGGTCGGTGATCCTGTTCTGTGTATTGGGACCTGTCTGGGATCTATTAATGGAGACTTTCTCAGTTACTGACAGGTCCACTTTAAGGACTAATAACCAACCAATCGGAATTCCCGTGCCGTGGTTTCTGCGGTCAGCCGCCATCCGACGCTTTGTTCAGACTAATAGCAATCTTTATTCGGGTGCCGACCTGCCGGGGCCCAACATGGCCGCCGATTATTGTGTTTGTTCTCCGGTAATGACTTCCCGTCCTCTCAGAAATCACATTAGGTGCGTGGCGTGATTGAGGCGTTCGGTGTTTGTGTGATAATTAGATCGCTTTTACCTTCATTAGCGGCGGAAGGAGAGCAGGCGCTTTCTGTCTGCAGCGGGGCCTGCGGGAGTGCCGGGGGCCCGAAGTTCTGTTCCTGAGATGAATCCTCTTTGTTCTCTCTCCTCTCACTTTGTAACGTTTCCTCGGATCTCATTGTCGCCTCCTGAGCCGGGAGATTGAAGAATTCTCCATTCGCAGCGTATAAAATGAGTGATGAGGAGCGGTACGAAGGAAGGAGGCGACGCAGCAAACAATGCGCTAACACGCGCGACGTCACCTCCGCGCGGAATGTCACATTTTGGAGGTGATTCACAGAAGGTTTTATCTCTCGGATACATTGTTGTCTCGTGTCATATTGTCGGTTCTTCATGGAAATGTCCGTTCGGGATTATTCCTTAATTGCAGGATTGTTGGTGATTGTGAGCTCCTCGGGGGTGTGTACGAGGAGACAAGAACCAGAGCCAATCAGAATCGGCTGTGCTGGAGACTAATAACCACTAAAAATAATTTATACGTTACAAACAAATTGTCTGCAAATGGAACTTATTTTATATCCACCCATCTCATCCAATTGATGTATCTATTATAAACCCATAACGGTACGATGGATAGATTATTAGATAGATAAAGATAGATAATAGATAGATAGATAGAATAGATTAGATAGATAGAATAGATAGATAATAGATAGATAGATAGAAAAAAAAAAAAAAAAAAAAAAAAAAAAAAAAAAAAATAAAAAATAAAAAATAGATAAAAAAAAAAAAAAAAAAAAAAAAAAAAAAAAAAAAGATAAAAAAAAAAAAAATAAAAAAAAAAAAAAAAAAAAAAAAAAAAAAAAAAAATTAAAAAAAAAAAAAAAAAAAAAAAAATTAAAAAAAAAAAAAAAAAAAATAAAAAAAATAAAAAAAAAAAGAAAAAAAAAAAAAAAAAAAAAAAAATAAAAAAAAAAAAAAAAAAAAAAAAAAAAAAAAAAAAAAAAAAAATAAAAAAAAAAAAAAAAAAAAAAAAAAAAAAAAAAAAAAAAAAAAGATAAAAAAAAAAAAAGGAAAAAAAAAAAAAAAAAAATAAAAAAAAAAAAAAAAAAAAAAAAAAAAAAAAAAAAAAAAAAAAAAATAAAAAAAAAAAAAAAAAAAAAAAAAAAAAAAAAAAAAAAAAAAGAAAAAAAAAAAAAAAAAAATAAAAAAATAAAAAGAAAAAAAAAAAAAAAAAAAAAAAAAAAAAAAAAAAAAAAAAAAAAAAAAAAAAAAAAAAAAAAAAAAAAAAAAAAAAAAAAAAAAAAAAAAAAAAAAGATAAAAAAAAAAAAAAAAAAAAAAAAAAAAAAAAAAAAAAAAAAAAAAAAAAAAAAAAAAAAAAAAAAAAAAAAAAAAAAAAAAAAAAAAAAAAAAAAAAAAAAAAAAAAAAAAAAAAAAAAAAAAAAAAAAAATAAAAAAAAAAAAAAAAAAAAAAAAAAAAATAAAAAAAAAAAAAAAAAAAATAAAAAAAAAAAAAAAAAAAAAAAAAAAAAAAAAAAAAAAAAAAAAAAAAAAAATAAAAAAAAAAAAAAATTTAAAAAAAAAAAAAAAAAAAAAAAAAAAAAAAAAAAAAAATAAAAAAAAAAAAAAAAAAAAAAAAAAAAAAAAAAAAAAAAAATAAAAAAAAAAAAAAAAAAAAAAAAAAAAAAAAAAAAAAATAAAAAAAAAAAAAAAAAAAAAAAAAAAAAAAAAAAAAAAAAAAAAAAAAAAAAAAAAAATAAAAAAAAAAAAAAAAAAAAAAAAATAAAAAAAAAAAAAAAAAAAAAAAAAAAAAAAAAAAAAAAAAAAAAAAAAAAAAAAAAAAAAAAAAATTAAAAAAAAAAAAAAAAAAAAAAAAAAAAAAAAAAAAAAAAAAATAAAAAAAAAAAAAAAAAAAAAAAAAAAAAAAAAAAAAAAAAAAAAAAAAAAAAAAAAAAAAAAAAAAAAAAAAAAAAAAAAAAAAAAAAAAAAAAAAAAAAAAAAAAAAAAAAAAAAAAAAAAAAAAAAAAAAAAAAAAAAAAAAAAAAAAATAAAAAAAAAAAAAAAAAAAAATAAAAAAAAAAAAAAAAAAAAAAAAAAAAAAAAAAAAAAAAAAAAAAAAAAAAAAAAAAAAAAAATAAAAAAAAAAAAAAAAAAAGAAAAAAAAAAAAAAAATTTAAAAAAAAAAAAAAAAAAAAAAAATAAAAAAAAAAAAAAAAAAAAAAAAAAAAAAAAAAAAAAAAAAAAAAAAAAAAAAAAAAAAAAAAAAAAAAAAAAAAAAAAATAAAAAAAAAAAAAAAAAAAAAAAAAAAAAAATAAAAAAAAAAAAAAAAAAAAAAAAAAAAAAAAAATAAAAAAAAAAAAAAAAAAAAAAAAAAAAAAAAAAAAAAAAAAAAAAAAAAAAAAAAAAAAAAAAAAAAAAAAAAAAAAAAAAAAAAAAAAAAAATAAAAAAAAAAAAAAAAAAAAAAAAAAAAAAAAAAAAAAAAAAAAAAAAAAAAAAAAAAAAAAAAAAAAAAAAAAAAAAAAAAAAAAAAAAAAAAAAAAAAATAAAAAAAAAAAAAAAAAAATAAAAAAAAAAAAAAAAAAAAAAAAAAAAAAAAAAAAAAAAAAAAAAAAAAAAAAAAAAAAAAAAAAAAAAAAAAAAAAAAAAAAAAAAAATAAAAAAAAAAAAAAAAAAAAAAAAAAAAAAAAAAAAAAAAAAAAAAAAAAAAAAAAAAAAAAAAAAAAAAAAAAAAAAAAAAAAAAAAAAAAAAAAAAAAAAAAAAAAAAAAAAAAAAAAAAAAAAAAAAAAAAAAAAAAAAAAAAAAAAAAAAAAAAAAAAAAAAAAAAAAAAAAAAAAAAAAAAAAAAAAAAAAAAAAAAAAAAAAAAAAAAAAAAAAAAAAAAAAAAAAAAAAAAAAAAAAAAAAAAAAAAAAAAAAAAAAAAAAAAAAAAAAAAAATAAAAAAAAAAAAAAAAAAAAAAAAAAAAAAAAAAAAAAAAAAAAAAAAATAAAAAAAAAAAAAAAAAAAAAAAAAAAAAAAAAAAAAAAAAAAAAATAAAAAAAAAAAAAAAAAAAAAAAAAAAAAAAAAAAAAAAAAAAAAAAAAAAAAAAAAAAAAAAAAAAAAAAAAAAAAAAAAAAAAAAAAAAAAAAAAAAAAAAAAAAAAAAAAAAAAAAAAAAAAAAAAAAAAAAAAAAAAAAAAAAAAAAAAAAAAAAAAAAAAAAAAAAAAAAAAAAAAAAAAAAAAAAAAAAAAAAAAAAAAAAAAAAAAAAAAAAAAAAAAAAAAAAAAAAAAAAAAAAAAAAAAAAAAAATTTAAAAAAAAAAAAAAAAAAAAAA
>CATNWA010000278.1:2761501-2764001 GCA_951230385.1 Staurois parvus | reverse complement strand
AAAAAAAAAAAAAAAAAAAAAAAAAAAAAAAAAAAAAAAAAAAAAAAAAAAAAAAAAAAAAAAAAAAAAAAAATAAAAAAAAAAAAAAAAAAAAAAAAAAAAAAAAAAAAAAAAAAAAAAAAAAAAAAAAAAAAAAAAAAAAAAAAAAAAAAAAAAAAAAAAAAAAAAAAAAAAAAAAAAAAAAAAAATAAAAAAAAAACTCCTCAGCGATCTGCGTCCTTTGAAGAGCTGACAAGCGTGATTTTCTCTCGCAGTCTCCGGGACGGCTCTCTCCGTATCTAGGACAGATCTGTGTTGTGTTGTCTTCTCGCCTTCCCCCGGAATAATTAAAGTCTGAACATATTATTTTTTTTCATTGCACAATCTTAGATCTGACTTGAGGAGGGTGTTGGCCTTAGAGCAGGACTTGAGTGCTGCATCAATCATGTTGGTGTTCCTTATATATAGCTCAGGACTCCTGGGTATTCCAGCGTTCAGAAATAGAGCTGACTGCACACAGACACGGTACATGGTGCAGAATTATCCCAACATGCCTCCCAGATCCCGCTAGCTCGTGTCTCTGACATATACCGCAGTTGCAGTACAGAGAACACTCTGTACCAGAGGAGCTTACACCTCCATAATTGCCCCTTCACCCCACAGTCACATCAGTCTCTGTACCAGATGAGCTACACTCTAAATGTCCTCCCCCTCAGTCACATCAGTCTCTGCCCTGAAGGAGCTTTTACACTCTAATGTCCCCCCCCCCACTCACATCAGTCTCTGTCCCAAGGAGTTTACACTCTAAGCCCCCTCCCCCTCAGTCACATCATCTCTGCCCAAGGAGCTTCGCTCTAATTCCCCCCCCCACGTCACATCAGTTTCTGACCAAGGACTTACATTTTAATCCCCCCCCTCCCCCACAGTCACATCGTCTCTTACCAAGGACTTACGCTTAATGTCCCCCCCCCCACAGTCCATCAGTCTCTTACCAGAGGAATTACCCTTTTAATTCCCTCCCCCCCACAGTCACATAGCCCCTTGTCCCAAGGAACTTCCCCTCTAATGCCCCCTCCCCGGTCCCTAGTTCCTGTACCGAGGACTTCCCCTCTTTGTCCCCTCCCCCCCTTCACATCAGTCTCTGTACCAGAAAACCCTTACCGCAAATTTCCCCTCCCCCACAGTCCATCCCCCTTTCTGTCCAGAGGAAAAAACATTTCTAATGTCCCCCCCCCCCAAACAGCCCACATCAGCTCTGTACCAGAGGAGCTTACACTCTAATGTCCCTCCCCCAACAGTCAAATTTGTCTGTAGCAGAGGAGTTAAACTCTAAAACCTTGTTCCACATTTCCCTTAAACATTATTGTCTGTATTAGGAGACAAATCCCTCAAACGATCTGGAAGCGCCTAGAGCACCCACAGGAAAAAAACCTACAGACTCCATGCAGTCGGGGTTTCAGGTGGTTTTCCCGGGGGGGGGGGGGGGGAAAGGGGGGGATTGTTTTTAGATTTCCTCTTTCTCTCTTCCCGTGGCCCCCCCCGCGTTTTTTCCCCCCGGGGGCCGGGGGGGGGGGGGGAAACCCCCGGAGGGGGGAAAGCCCCCAAAAGGGGCCCCCGGGGGATGGCCCCTCCCATTTCCCAAAAGGGACCCCCCCTGAAAAGGGGTGCAAACCAAAAACAACTTGGGCAAGAGAAAAAAGGAGAAACAAACCAGTGGTGCCAGGCCCTTTCCCCCTCACCTTCCCCCTTTTTTTTCAAAAAACGGTTTTTTTTTTTTTTTCTTTAAAAAAAAAAAAAAAAATTCAAAAAAAAAAGAAAAAAAATGAAAAAAAATTTCAACCCCCCTCACTTAAAAAAAGGGCCCCCCAAAAAACTAAAAAGGAGGTAAACCAAAAGGGAAAAAAGGGTCTAAATCATCAACAAATTTTTTGGGAATTTTTTTTTTTAAAAAAATTTTTTTTTTATGTTTTAAGGGAGGCGGCCCCTTTTTTTCTTTCCTTCCCCCCCCCGGGGGGTTTTTTAAATTTTTTTTTGCCCCCACAATGGGGGTTTCCCTTTTTTTTTCCCCCCCCCCAAAGGGGTTTCCCAAATTTTGTTTTGCCCCTCCCCTGGGGGGTTTCCCCGATTTTGGGCCCCCTCCCAAAAGGGAAAATTTTCCCGAGTTTTTTTTTTCCCCCCCAATAAAAAATTTTAAAAAAAAAACCCCCCCCCCAAAGGGGGAAATTTTTAAGCCCTTTTGCCCCCCAAATTTTTATTTTCCCCCCTATCCACCCCCCCCCCACAATAATTTCCCCGTTCCAACCCCGCCCCCCCCCAAGGTTAAAATTTCCCCCAAACCCTAATTCCCCCCTCAAAAGGGAACCCCCCCAAAAAGTCCCCCAAAATTTTTGCCCCCACAAAAGGGGGGCCCCCAATTTTGGCCCCGCCCCCCAAATGGGGAATTTTCCGAATTTTTTTTCCCCCCCCACAAGGGGGAAAATTTCCCAGAGGGGCCCCCCTCGGGGGCCCCGGGGGGGTTGCC